>QNUK01000152.1:437500-655000 GCA_013621035.1 Clarias magur
CAGTCTAATTAGACAGAGCAATGTTACCTTGGCACTGACCTAGATACACCTAGAGATGAACGGATCTATGATAAGAAGAAACCAGATCAAATTTGCGAGAAATTCTGACTAGCGGAATTTTTGTTGGTGTTCATTTTTGTTAAACAAATGACAACGAAAAGTCACGTGGTTCAGTGCTTGATCCAATCCTAATGGCTACAAAGGACACTTTGTAATCAGCCGAAGGAACGGTACCTCTGCATTTCCCTACAGAAAGCTGAATGAACTTATGCTCCATAGCACCCCATACACAGTGGAACCTCGGATTGCGAGTAACGTGGTTGGCGAGTGATTTAATAAATTTTGAGTTCACGAGTGCCGAGTATCATGTATCAGGCGTGTGCTCTTGATTTGACACCGAGCGTCACGCGATCACAACTAAGCCAATGATTTTTCTCTCTCTTGCACTACGGAATCGTGGGTAATCGTCTCCCCTGCTGGGTCTTAGTGCTCGTCTCTTACTGGTATAATCAACATCTCCCTCTCTGTTTTAGCGTGTCTCCTATGTGTGTGCGTGCGTAATTTGACACCGACAACACACACACACACACACGCACACACACACACACACACACACACACTCTCGCTTTTACACCCCGCTCCCCGGCTTCACACACACATACAGACACACTCTCTGCTTTACACAGAAAACTCTGCTCTGTCGCGATTCTTTCAAAGATCAAAGTCAAGATCAAAGTGCTGGTTCATTTTATTGATTTATTTTAACCTTACAGCAGTGATTCTGTTAGTCTGCGCTCACATGAGTGTCATAGAGAGATTTCTTTTTTTCCCCCTTAAAACAGTGTTCCCGTTGTGTGTGTGTTTGTTGTGAAACTTAAAAAGCGAGGTGGAGGGAGGGAGGAGGAGTTTTACTGCGTAAGACGAGGGAAGGGGCTAATTCCACACACACACACACACACACACACACACACACACACACACACACACACACACAAATACACGCTGCCTGCGCAAACGAACGGAAACACTTATCTGTCTGGATTTATTTTAACTTTTTTTAAAGGTAAACTGAAGGTTAATTTGTGATATTTTTATTTTATATATTGAATTAATTGTTTTTTTTGTTGTTGTTGTTTTTTTCGGCTGTGGAACGAACAATTTGAGTTTTCATTATTTCTTATGGGAACATTTGATTCGGAGTGTTTTGGATTACGAGTCCACTTCCGGAAGAAAATTATGCTCGGAATCCAAGGTTCCACTGTATTCTGAAACGTTGCACATGAAATAATTTTAAATATTCATGTGTACTGATGACATCAGAGCTGTAAAAATCCCATCAAGCAGCTGGGTCCTTATCCATCTTCAATCTCGTTTATTTAATAGGTTAGGTGTTGCTTAACAATGGAATAAAAATATTTATTTATTTATTAATTTTTTTATTGAATGTGACATTCAGGTGAAAAGATCAGTGCTATTTGTGCAGTGTTTTGTGTGTGTATTCGGTAAACGTCCATGTTCGGGTAACGTGTTAGCAGTATGCATTCATTCTTCACCACACGTTTAATTTCACCCTCAGATATTGTGTGTATTAATTTTTTATGTAGTTTGTGAATGTCTTTTTTTTTTTTTTTTTTTTAATCTGGATAGCAATCATGAATCAGCCATAGCACCCGAATGTGTGCTAAAGTTTATTTCACATCACATATGTTTAAATTGTCACCAGGCAAGGCTGGCAACTGCTTTGCGCCCCAGGCCAGTAGGGGGCCCCCAAGGGCTGACAAACTTATTTATTATTTATAAGATAATGGTGATGAATGCTGGTTGGAAAATTAGCAAATTTGCAAATTTTTTCGATGAGTCCGAAAATTCTATTTCAGTACTCATACTCGGAAAGTTCATCGTATTCAGAGTCAGGTTACGCACTTCTTTAAGTTGTTCTTCTGCAATTTGCCATTCAGATTATGCAAATTTCCAGTGTGTAGTTCATGCAGATGTTAAAATATAATGGTGAGTCAAAAATGATCCGCACTCTGGTGATATTAAAACGTCTGTTGGCCACGTTGTCTTATCATTGCTTTCCGTTCAAGGCTGCTGTCTCTTCAGTCACTGCTGTGCAGGTGTGAACATATCGCATCATTTCATTTGTAACTGCAACGTGAGCAAAAATGGACACCATTCTTGTGTGCGGTTTGAAGGTGTACCTGGTGCCATTATTTATGAAGACTGTGCATGGTGTGGGGAAAGTGTTTTTTTTCACAAAGAAGTGTGTAGCAATGGATACAGAAGTTGAACGTTTCTTAAAGAGAATCCTTACTGGTGAGCTTCATCACTACGAGCCTGAGAGTAAACGGCAGAGTATGGAACGGAAACATCCTCAATCGCTGACCGAGAAAAAGTTCAAAAGTCGACCATCAGCTGGGAAATTTATTAACGCTTACGATTTTCTGCCGCTCTCTTCTCAAGGGCCAGTACTGGAACATTATCAGGAAAAAAGGTTCAACAATCTACAGTGAGACGCTTATTGAAGATCTGAAGCCTTAAACTTCAGATTGAACGTCTATCCAAGGGCGTTGTGATCTCGCATGACGATGCACATCTGCACACTTCCTAAGCGTCCTCCCTATAGTCTACATTTACATTACAGTACCATTAGTCTTGGAATCTAGTCTAATCTAATACATTGACAATATATTGTCGTAGGAATTGTCCTAGTTGTAATGATCAAATCAATCACTGCAAATTTGGGTTCAATCGATCTCTATGGCTTTCACGTCCATTATTTGGCAGCGTCTAAACTATAGACGCGGTCATTTTGTGCCAAGAGTTAATTCTGCGCACAACTTAATGAAGCAGTGTACTAAATTGCACTTGGAATGCACTTTGGCATTCTAGTCTAGTTTTCTAAGCGAGCCGCGGGGATCGTGCTAGCCGGTCCACGTTGATCTTCATGGTGCTTTGACGCTATCCTGACTTGATGCTTCATTCTTGATGGTTGAAATCAGGTGTTTGAGTGTATGGGCTAAAATGGTGCTTTGCTACAATTAGCATTGGATGACTAGGATCTCTATTCAGAGCATTAAATGTTGGCTAGCATCCCAGACATAGTGCATTATATTTCATTTGTATTTATTAAGGTCATTGTTGCATGTATTGATTGTTTACGGAATGCTGGAATTTATTTTGTTGTCTATTGTCACTTTTTCCCCTTAAATTATAATGTTTAGAAGAATTAGCAATGATTTAAGGGCAGTATCTAACTCTTTTAATCCATTTACTCATACAGTACATGCTACAGAATACAGGTGTTGGTTAATGCTCCTTGAACCCAGTGTCATCCATGTTTAGACATCAATTCATCTCCGTGTTCATGCCCATGATTTTTCCGTGTACCGATTTCCTATGCTATGTTTAGGGTACAAATCGTTCTTCAGACTGAACGATTTGACATTCACTGTCATTTTATTTTGCTATGTTTAATCCCATCCCACCCACTTCTCTCCTGTCCTCTAAACGTCGTCCTTGTCCACGCCATCATTCTTGGCTCTGCCGTCCTGACGCATCCCGCTGAGCCTCTTTGTGTTTGTGTTGCCGACACTAACTGTTTGGTAAACACATCGCCGGTGTGACTGATGATAATTAGGGTTCTCTCTAGAATATCAGGGGCTAATAGGGGTCACATGGGAGGTCACATGACTTTGCTGAGCAGAGCGACGACTAAAATATGAACTTCTGGCTAAATTAGAAAGATGCCCTCAACCCCGATGTGTAATCGGGGACCATCGGGACTGAATAGCTTTGCTTCTCTGCTGACGTATGACATCACATGTTCAATTCTTTCCTGCTATGTGTCAGAAAAATGGTGTTAACAATAAAGTTATGTCAATTCCCAGAATGCATTATGGTAATTAGTACCTCAGCGTGTGTGTGTGTGTGTGTGTGTGTGTACAGTATGTGTGTGTCCTCACAGGCAGCTATGTTTCATGATGCCATTGCACTGTTCTTAATTAATTTAATTAATTTCTTAATTAATCGTTTAGCAGACATCTTATTGTGTGTGTGTGTGTGTGTGTGTGTGTGTGTGTGTGTGTGTGTGCGCGTGTGTGTGTGCACATATTCACTGTGAGAATGGGTTTCTCTGATCTACTGAGCTGTAATCATTTACAGTGCATCTTTCATGTGTGCCATCACAGTGCTGTATTCTCCCAGTAGCTTTTACCCAAATGCATAAATATAAATAATGCATATATGTATATTCAGTATATGTATTACATTATAGATATATCATTGAACAATATGAAATAAATAGTATTCCTATTTTAAAATCTGTCTTCCTGACAATTTTTTCTAACAACTTGTATTTTTGTGATGTGTAGTACCTGTGGTCAGCCTGTAGGGGCAGTGTTATGATCTGGGATTGCTTCAGTTGGTCAGGTCTTGGGCTACATGGAAATAAAATGAAGTCAGCTGACGATCTGAATTTACTGAATGTCCAGGTTTTTCCAAGAATAGATTTTTTCTTCCCTAATGGCACGGCCATATTGTAAGAAGACAATGTCAGGATTCATCAGGCTCAAACTAGTTCAGGGAGCACAAGGCATCATTTTCACACATGGATAGACCTCCGCCTCCACAGAGTCCAGACCTTAAACCTATTGAAAATCTTTGGAAAATTCTCGAGGAGGCTTCATCCAGTGAAATGAATGTGACTCTGAACGGAAATAAATCCTTTAACATTGTATAAGCTGACTGAAATGCTGCCATGACAAATATGTGCTGTAATCATTGAAAAAGTCAGTCCAGTGAAATATTAGAAGGTATGACTTTTATTTTTGTTGCCGGCCAGTGGTTTACTGTCATGCGCACTCCTAACGCGACCGGCACGAGGACCCGGAAGTAATGCGGCCGCGACTCAGGAAGCATGAAAGAAAACAAGATGGCTCCGCACATTGCTCAGTCATTGAGTTGGCCCATGCTACTACCGATGCTACGTCTACCTTTTTGTGAGTACTCACCTTCTTGGGTTTATTTCCTGATTGAGTGTGTGTTATTAGAACGCAGGTTGCGTTGTGTAAACCCTTGCTCTCGCCGCAAGAGAGTTCTCTCCTCATCTTGTTGCTATCCGGGAAGGCAGCTGAGTGGGCCACGGCGGTGCTTCGTTCAGATTCTGACTCTTACAATGAATTCACCCGTCAGCTCAGACTCACCTTCGAACAACCTGCTGCTGAGGTGGAGACCGACTCCAAGTTGTATCATCTGCGGCAGGGAGGGTCGTCTGTGAGCCGCTACATGGCCGATTTTCAGACCCTCGCCGTACAGACCGACTGGGGAGGACGAGCTAGCAGGACGAGAGCTCCCCGTGACTCTGGAGTAATTAATCCAACTCACCCTCTGAATCGACCAACGTCTGCTCACTCGTCCTAAGCCAGCTCCTCGTACCCTGCCACCCACCGTGCCGTCACTGCCCCATTTCACACCATGACCTTCCTCCTTTTTCTCCCACATGCCCGTTCCTGAAGTTCCGATTGTACCACTTAGGTGACAAAGTATGGCTGTCCACAAAAAATCTTCATCTGCAGACAGAATCCTGGAAGTTATCACCTCGATTCATCTGACCATACCGCATCACCCTCCGAATCACCCCGTCACCTACCAGCTTCAGCTGCCTGCGGTGCACCGGATCCACCCAGTATTCCATACTTCCCAGCTCAAACCCTTCACCACTTCACCTATGGACAGGGTGCCAATCCATCACAGGGCATGAGCACACGTATACTCACTCACTATTGGCAATTTGGAAATGATAATTAGCATAATCTGCATGTCTTTGTGTCTCTGTGGGAGAAAACCGGAGTACCCGGAGGAAATGGATCAAGCATGGGGAGAACATCCAATCTCCACACACACAGACCTGAAGGTGAGACAAATTCAAACTTAATGAAAAAAATGTATATATATATACTTTTTTTGTGTCATTCCAGTATACCAAATAAAATAAAAGGGCCCTAGTTTGGGAACCTGGTTCATGCCGTATGTTGAGAATTCAGTACTGACTTAACTGAACTGTGAACATACAATCACTCAGGGTTTGGGATGAATGAAGTTACCTTTCAGGAGGTCAGAAACATTGACCTGCACTTACTGTATGTCCCCAGAAGCAAGTTTTGTATGTGGTGCTTTTTAAATGGCAATGTTGATGGAAATCAATGATCATCTCGCATCATCTCATTCTCTGCCCCTGAAGTAATTAAGCCATTAAGGCTTTGATACGGACGGCAAGCTTAGGTCGATCCCTGATGGAAAAAAAAGGTCTTGTTTGTCTTTATGTTCAGTGATCATCAGGAACACGGCATAAATTTATCCAAAGTTATTGAGTCCCAGTAAGATCTCTGATTCAGCGAAACAGATTTACAGCTAGAGGACATCGTCCTCAGAGATGCAGAGTGAGGAAGGGAAGATGAGTTATGTCATTAAATCCATTTCCGAGAGCGTCTTCATTCCTTTGCTTGTGGAGCGTGGCGTCTCCCTCAGTTACGTTTTTGAGGAATCCGTTGCCGCTGAGGAACGCTCCAGAGGGAGTAATTAGCCGCTCGTAAATCAGCCTGGACGGGACAGTAATAGCATCTCTCAAGGCCTTATTATCCAACGCAGAAGCGATAACCCACCGTAGTAGCGCAGTAACTCGCGTGGGGCTGCTGAGCTTGTCTAGAAACTGTGAAAACAAATATAAAACAAAACATTTTCTCCAAAGTCATATTTCAAAAGGCGTTTTTTTTTTTTTTTTTTCTTCCTCTACCTGTTTGATGTGTAGTGTCAGGGAATGCATCACAAAATACTCTATTACTAAGTGCTAAAGGAATGCTACTTGTTAAACTGCTAATAAGGATAATGTGGGGACAACTGTAAAATATATTTGCGAATGTTGGTTTAATTTCCCAAAATAATGAAATTATATCATAGGTCAAAAATAAGACTTTTCATTTAAAGCATTTGGTAATGAACTTACCTGGAGAGACTTGTATCTATCTCATTACACATCTGAGCAAGGTTAAGGGTTGCAGGTTAAGGGCCTTACTCAAGGCTCAAACAGTGGAAGTATGGTATGTTAGTATGTGCTGAGGTTTAAACCTGTGATCCATCTGATCAGTAGATCAACATCTTAACCACTGGACTGCTCCTGTCCTTAATGCAGTACACATGTGATTTTAATTAAAGCTATGCACCTTTATTGATATATTTTTATATACTTTCGAAAAAAAATATATCATACATACAAAATATATACTTTATTTGATATTATAGGAGTATCCAACAAAAGTCACTTTTATTCGTTGGAATTATCATGGACTGAAGCAAATCCTAAATTCAGATAGTTTCCCAACAGCTTAATCACTAACAGCAATTGAACATTGGACAGTTACAGTTTCTGAAAAACTGGAATTGTCCTAAAGAGAATATAACAAATCTGTATTATATATAAAAGGTATTAATAGATTTTAGTGCATTTACAAAATGCACAAAAAGTGCATACAAAGAACTGAGCATGAAAGGGTGAGGTGTCCAACTCCTAACAGTAACTTGAACAGTGACACTCTGTTGCCTTCTTTGAGGCAGGTTTGGTCTGTTGACAGTGCTACACAACTGTGATGCATGACTCAGTAAAGCGAGTTTGACACAATTTAAAGATTAAAGACATCTGCAGAATCTTCTTTCCCAATCAACCCACATCCCAGCAAACTCTGCAGGACGTCACACCACTTCATCTTACAATAACATCTAAAAGTACCGCTCTTTAGTCACACAGTGCAATCGAACAGCTCCTGCTAACTATTAATGTGACCATCTGCATATGATACCTAATGCATGTGACAGGCTGGTAAGGGTGTACAATACACACACACACTGGCTCTCCATGACTGAAAAATGAAAAAAAAACAGCCACATGCCTGACAACAGGAGACCGGAGAACACCAGGTGCAACTGTGACATTCCTAGAGGCAAGTCATTGTTCATCATTCCAAAGCTGTCAGATGTCTAAATACTGTTTTGTCTAATGTTCCATGCGTGGAATCTAAATACTATGAGCTTCTGAGATGTTATAGAAAGAATCTTAGATCTTTCAGGACTACCCCAATACTACAACCGTACGGTATCTGCTCGGGAAACCTACTTGCCACATCCTTAGCCACTTAGTCTTACTGCAAACCTAAACCCTCTGACCTAATGGTTAACTCCAGGGCAGTGATGGCTCAGCTGGCTATTGATCAGCAGGTTGTTGCCCCACCAGCTGTCACGGTTTGGGCACTTGAATCTTTCTGCTCCAGGGGTGCCATATCATGACTGACCTTGTGCTCTGACCCTGGCTTCCTAAAAAGCTTGGATATTTGAAAAAAAAAATATCTTCTAAACTTTACCCAGATAAACTGCTTTGACCCAATCTTAACCAGTTGGCTGCTTGGACATGCCCATGGTTCTATGCTTTAACACTCTGAGGTGAACTAATCTCACCTCAACCGTATCCCTTATGCTTACCACTTGGGCACAGCTCTCAACCAAAATGTGGGCCAGGGAGGGATATCTTACTGATTGGAAGTTCGAACCCCAGCACCACCAAGCAACGACTGTTGGGGACTTGCACAAGGCCCTCAACCCTCAACTGCTCATATGTGTAATGAGATAAATGTAACGAGACAAATGTACTGTATTTCCACCCTTATAACATCATGCAAACCCTTGCATTTAAGACACCCAGTGCACTACCGCATGGCTATCTTTATCAGCTCTTTAAGCTGCACTGATTAATATTTTTCTACCAAACCCTAACACCCACCTACACAGCCTTGCATTGCAATGCCACAGATTACTGGTCTGAACTGCTGCTTGTGCATACCCACACCCAGGTGTTAAATTCATCTGTCTCCAGTTTACTCACAAGTCCTAGATTAAAACTTTCCCCTATACAGTATATTTCCGTCTGATCCAACTTTCCATTCCCTACTGAATGAGTAGCTCCAGCTCTGTTCACATAATATTTTCCATCACTTCATCCCTTCTGTCAACTGTCTTGCTTTCCATTGGTTCTACCCATTCTTATACACCTGTTACATAAAAACTGTTTATCATCCTGATGTTACACGACTTGGGTATGAGAAAGGCACTTAACCTAAACCTAAACATTCACCCCGATCATAAACATTCCGGTCAAGCCTTCATGCCTTGCCCCAAGCACTCGGTATAGCCCTTCACCTCAATTAGATCAATTAGTCACTTACTTTGCAGTAATTGCAATGTCTATGTTGGCCCATAATTATATTAGCAGCTAACAGCCAAGCCCATGTTTTATTCACAACTCAGAACCCAATTTTAATTACATTAATGTGTAAATGCCATTTTGGCTAATGAGCCATGCTGTTCTGCCGTTGCTGCAAGCTATTGGAAACTGTCCGGGTAGCAGGCACAAAAAAAATGTTGGAACAAAATGAAACTATGGAAAGAGGAAGTTTTCATTTATTATTCATAACACAGATGCTTTTATTCAAAGCAACAAACAAGAGACAGAGCATCTGATCAAAGCCGGGATTTCAGGGTTCAGGGGCATAGAAGAGTGTGTACAGAAGATCACTAACGCATTGACATTATAATTTATATTTAATGCTATTGTACAAGGTTTTGTAAAGTGCATGAGAGAAAAGCAAAATATAAATTTAAACTCGATACACACGAAGAATTGAGCAAACTTTGTATATTTCTATATAGCTCTGCACAGATTTAATTTTTTATATTTTTTTTTCTTGTAAAAGTGCGATTGTGTGAATGGTCAGTGATGTTCAGTCCCATTAAGCCAATAATTAATGCACTAAATAACCAAATTTGCAGCAGATTAATTCCTTGAATGCTCATTAATCAATACTAAACTCCTGAGCTCCCCACAGAGTTCCTGCTTCCTCGGATTCTTGAAAATCTAATATAAAAACAAAAAGTTCATAGGTTCCTGAATTACTTCCAGAATTTACGATAAACATCCTGAATTCATCAAAAAAGTTTGTCTTCATTAAAACAAAAAACATGAATCTGTTTCTGAAATAGCTTTTTCATGTAATTAAATCTATAAAAAATTAAATAATGTATAAATTCTAGGACATTGGTGGCTCAGTGGTTGGATTGTCGTCTACCATGTGGAAGGCCCGGGTTCGATTCCCAGCCAAAGCCCAAACCCCAGCCACTAAATGTAGTGTCGGTCCCAAGCCCAGATAAAATGGGAGGGTTGCGTCAGGAAGGGCATCAAGCGTAAAACCTCTTACAAGTCCTGAACAGTTGGTCTGCTGTGGTGACCCATCAACGGGAGCAACCGAAAGACTCACAGCAACAGATATTGTATACATTCTACGCATTCTGATCAGATTCCTGAACTATTCGAGGCTGTACCGTCTCTAATCCTCACTGGGCTCCTCGGCTCCTGACAAATTTCCTGATCAGCTTGATGAGGAAACCTCCTGAGTTCCTCATCATTTTTCATAACTCCTGCCCAAGTTTGGAACCTTCTGAATGGGTTGTTTGACACTTGAGCAGATTCCTGAACTTCTTTCAAGTTCATGGCCTTCAGAATACTGAAACCAGGTTTCTGAACTTGTGAAAAGGCTTGTGGTAAACAAAAATATTGTTTTGCCAAATATTTTTAGTAGATTCTTGAACCTCTTTCCTCTCATACCTGTGGTCCAGCTCCTAGCAAGCTTATTTTAGACAAACAATACACAATAATCTACTGTATTCTCCAAGATACTGTATCTCAAAATTGAAAAGTTGAAAATGAGAAATGTTCCAGCAGATGGCACCAGAATCTCCTGTATGGAGCACTGAGTTTTACACGGATGAGCATTAATATTGCTGTTCACGTTCTTATGTACAAGAGTGGTCCATGAGAAAGGGCCTAGAGACAGGGCAGTGAAAGAAAGAAAAAGAAAGAAAGAGAGAAAGAGTGAAATAGAGAAAGATTGAAATACATCTCCACAGATCAAAGCCTGCCTGCTAGTGGGTTTTAGTTTTGTTTATTTTTTAAAAATATAAAAAAACTATTTCTGTTTAGTTAAAAAAAAAAAAAAATTAGTTATTTTATTTGTTATCTGCATGTGTGTAGTTGTGAGAGAGTTTTAGGTTAAATTTCAGAACTTCTGCATTCTCCAGACAACAGCCAGTGCTGATCTAAGAGGTTAGAAGACTCAAGCAGGAACTACACTGAAACCATGCAGGAAATTTGTAGGAACCACACCAAAACCATGCACCACCACACAAGGAACCATACAGAAACCATGCAGGAACCTTGTAGAAATGACGCAGGAACCATATGGAAATAAAAACAGGAACCATTCAGGAACCACACAGAAGCAATGCAGGAACCACACACAAGAACCACACAGAAACCATGCAGGAACAGAAGCTGAAATGTGTGGTGTTCTTTTCAGGAACCATCCAGGAATCACATAGAACCTGAAGCTGGAGCAAGTGGTGTTCTGGTGTACAGGAAGCATCCAGGAACCATGCAGAACCTGAAACTGGAATGCGTGGTGTTATGGTGTTCAGGAACCATCCAGGAACTACGCAGAGCCTGACGCTGGAGCAAGTGGTGTTCAGGAACCATTCAGGAACCATGCAGAACCTGAGGCTGGAGCAAGTGGTGTTCTGGTGTATAGGAACCATCCAGGAACAACTCAAAACCTGAAGCTGGAATGTGTGGTTGTCTGATGTTCAGGAACCATCCATGAACCAGGCAGAACTTAAAGCTCGAGCATGTGGTGTTCTGGTATTCATGAACCATTCAGAAACCATACAGAGCCTGAAGCTGTAGCAAGTGTTGTTCTGGTTTTCATCAATCATCCAGGAACCATACAGAACCAGAAGCTGGATTAAGTGGTGTTATGGTGTTCAGTACCATTCCAGTAACCATGCGGAACCTAATAGCTGGAGCGCATGAAGTTCCGTGGTTCAGGAACCATCCAGGAACCATGCAGAACCTGAAGCTCGAGTAAGTGGTGTTGTGGGGTTCTGCAGTGTGTGATGATTTGAGCAATACCACATTGAGCTGAAGTAATATCTCATATTGTGTAGATAAATATTGAATGTCAGTTGCACACACACACACACGCACACACACACACACACACACACACACACACACACACACACACACACGCTTTATCAATAATGCAGGAGCGGGTATGAGTATGGACTTGACCTCTAAAATAAACATAACACACAGAGGTGCAAAAGTTTGTGCTCCTTTCCTGAATGTGATCTAAATAAGCTGTAATAAGACGTTAGTCTACTCTCTGCCTTTAAATCCCCTCTGAATCCCCCGACAGCTTTTTAAGATAAGACTCGAAATAGGTATTGTCATGATCTGACTTTTTTGATCTTCTAAGCTTTAATATTAGCGTGTAACCTTTTACATTTTATATTTTTGGTGTTGATGTAGGATAGGCAAATTAATAAAGTTATAGTTATAAAAATAAAGTTAAATTTCTGCATTATATGACTTTTTTTTTCGTAAAAGATGAATCAAGTGGTGCAATAAAATACATTAGAAATGTTTGATTTTTAATTAAATAACTACTTATTTGTTGTATTGTATATATTTATAATAAGGTTTATTTAATTTCTTTCCCTCTCCCTGTAAAATTGTATCAAAAGTTTTGTCCTTCTTACACGGTTTTGTCCTTCTGACCCCCCCCGGGTCCAATGTATTGAGTCAAGTGCAAGTAAAGTGATCCATGAATTAATAAATACAATATAATCTCCTATGTTTTTATAATTTATTAGGATTTTCGGAATACTAACACAACTCATTTCCCATCTCATTTTTCTTTCCTATATGATGGAGCTATCAGGAAAACAGCATCAGTTATTCTCAAGGTGAAACAAACCGACAAGCCGTCATCACGTCGCTCCAGCCTCTGCGGGCGCTCTCAGGTGTTTTAGTGTTGAAGCGATTTGCGCTCGGGAGCTGGGGGAGAGCCGAAGCTGCCGTGATTAGCGTGTCGGAAAGCTCGCTCATCCCTACAGAAGAGGAGGACAAGGACAAAGAGGAGGCGGGCGGAAGGCTACAGGAAGGCGGGGTGAAGATGTGAGGATGGCGAGATGGGTGCCATAGAGGCAGAATCTATTGTTTCACATTGGAAAGAGCTAACATTGGCAAAACATTTATAGAGAGATGATAATAATAATAATAATAATAAATAATAATAATAATAATAGCATTACATAACAGTGTTTAATTCCTTAATTTCCTAGAGAACTCCTAAAATAAAAACCTAAAAATTTCCTGCCTTTTGTAAAATGTTTGATTTCATATTATTATATTATTATTATTATTATTATTATTATTATTATTATTAACAATAATGATATTTATTTTGTTGTTGTTGTTGTGAATAATGATGTCTATAATTTACCCAATTTTTCCAAAATACTACCTAAATACCTGATTTTCTTTCCTCCATAATATCATGTTTATTCACATTTTAGCTATTTATAAAATGTAATGCACTTGGTTGTGCAAGTGTCTCAGCTCTGAGAAATGTTTTCTCTTTCCCTATTTTCATTCATCCTTCTTTACCGCTTTCCTTTCATCCTTTGGTATTTTAATTTATATCCTCGCTTCCTTCCTTTCTTTATTCCTTTTTTTCCCTTCCTGCCTTCTTTTCTTCCCTTTTCTGTCCATCCTTCCAGTTTTCCTTCCTTCCTTTTATCATTACTTCATTTCTTTGTCCTTCATTCCTTTCTTGCCCTCTTTCTTTCCAGCCTTCCTTCCTTCCTTCCTTCCTTCCTTCCATCCTCTCCACTTCCCTTCCTTACTTTTCCCCCACCTTTCTTCCTTTCTCAATTCCTCCCTTGCTTCCTGTTTTCTTCCTCCAGGAAGAGCTCTCCTAAGAGGTAAGTTGACCCAAGAAGGAACCACAAAGAAACCCAGCAGGAAACCATCCAAGAACCACACTACCACACTAGACTTAGACTAGACTAAACACCAGGGGTCGTCACCAGGGATCCGATTCGTCCTCTGATTAGGGGTTAAATAATACACATGTGCATATAGTACACGTAGCTTGAAAGCTTAGAAGAGCAGGAAGTTCACACATGTTTTTGGTTTTCGTTTTGAGCGGATCCTCCATCTTTGTTTCAGTGTTAATAATAATATCACGATGTTACAGCTAACGCGACCTCACCGCTCATTCCTACGGGTGTGAAATGAAATATAAAGTGGAGACCGAAGCTTGGAGAGCGTTCATTAGTGTGGTCTGTGAAATGTGAAAGCTGCCGTGTGATGATTGTAATGACTTTGGCGATGTCTGTGCAGCCTTGGCAAAGGGATTTAAGTTCCTGTCACTCATATAAAGTAGAATACGGCTCATCTATCTCTCTGATACTAGATGTTTATTTCCAGGAGCCACAATTACACCGTCCATCAGGCGACCACTAAACTGATTTCAACAAACTCTAGCACCAAAATTCCAGCTTTTCTTTTTTTATTCTTTCATTTCTGACTTTCCATGAGAAGTTATTTAACAATAACATGCCAGATTTTTTTTTTTATATTTTTTTTATGTGTGTTAATAATTTTAGATTGTTTAACGTTGATGCTGTACAAGTCTCTGTATATGAGCTGTTACTCTAGGAATATCTTATTATCAGACCAGCGCTGCACTTCTTAAACCTCACCATGGCCTGCAAACATGGCTGCCGTGCTGGACTACAATACCCAAGGCAACACTTCACCAGCACCTTTATGCTCACCTGATTTTTAACTTATGTACATCCGTCTCCAATCTCTCGCACTCATACATATTATATGAACACAAGCTCAAACAAGATAGCTTGGATTAAACTACAATTTGCTGACCAACATGCAGGATAAAGCGCATATTTCTAACCTGTACATGTAAATCAGGTTTGGTTCTCTACACATTGGTTTATACCAGATTACACTATATACTGCATATTTACATGCCAGTTAACCAACAGCCTTGTTACATGTGTCGCATTTTAAATCCATCACTCTTGGACCACTAGAATAAGTCATATTCCCACATCACCACCTGCACCACTGGATATTGAAGAACAACTGGCTTAGAAGGTGGAAAATGTGTCATAATGTCATATCATAAAGATCGGAAGTTAGTTTGCATGATTAAATGACTCGATTCTGACACGTTGACGTTCCACACCAGCCTCTCGGAGTACCGTATCCAATGCCTAATGCTCCTTTACCACAAAAGTGAACCGGGTGATAGTTCATGTCTCATGCTAGTTCCCGTTCAGAGCTGGTTCAGTCGAGCTGGCTCAGTTTTTCCTTGGGATAGAGAGTCATGTCATGTCTCTACTTTCCCAGCAATGCTAGTGGCAAAACAATGCTAGCAGCAAAAAAACTAAACAAAACAAAACAAAAAAAGTCTAGCGGCAAGCACAGCAACAACGGTGAACTTCAAATTGGCTTTCCAAGCAGTTCTCCTGGCTTTCCAGAAGTTTCTAATGTTGGTTAGATGGTTTGATCTACTTTGTGATCAAACAATCATCACTAGAAAGCATTTGAGCTGCCCATTGCATGTTAAGTCCATTTTTTTTAAATATAGAGGTCACAAAGCTTTAGTTGTTCATGATATTACCATAACTCCAGCTTTGCCTTGGTGGAAAATGGGTATAAGAAAGAGCTCTGCTGGCAGAAGGGTGGTGCTCTGTCATGCCAGCAACAGCACGTTTGTAAGCTACAATGTGTTCTGTCAATGTGCCTGTGCTGGCATTCCCAGTGAAACACTTTAACAACGGCACGTTCCTACTCACCTAAACGCACACCTCTTCCCAATCTCAGATATGCCCTATATAAACATGAACTCGAACCGGGGTGCTTTATAACAAAAAGCTTGCTGTGGGTTTATCCGACTTACATTGCATATCGTGTATTGACTTCATATTATCAGAATGCATATTTGTGGATATTGTAGTTGGACAATTTGGAACTGTTGGCAGCAGGGTGGCGTAGAGGTTAGCTCCATGGCCTTGCACCTCCAGGGTCAAGGGTTCAATTCCCAGTTCCGGTCTGTGTGCATCGACTTTGCATGTTCTCCCTGTGCATGGTGGATTTTCCTCCCACAGTCCAAACACATGCAGGTGCCCACCCAGTGTTGGATTGTTTACCCTGCATCAAGCCCTACACCTCCTGGAATAGGCTCCAGGTCCCTGTGGTCCCCGTACAGGATAAGTGGTATAGATGATGAATGAATTTGGCACTGTTCAAGGGACCATAAATAACACAAACCTCCAAAACCAAGCAGGTCCTAATTGTGTAGAGTTCATCAATTCACTTATTTTCCAAACTCAATAAAAAAAAATAAAAAAAATTAAATGGGTGATAAAATGTTTTCAAGTGTCCTCCTTCTTTATTAAAGTTGTATAATTTAATGGAAAAGTTACAGAAATGTTAACTCAATTCTATCTGTTTTTAACCTCCAATCCAGTCCTGTTGTTTCCATCACAACCAACATTAAATAAACGTTTGTTCTGGTTACTACGGAAACGAAACCCTATGAGGCAATAATGTTCATCAGCTACTGAAGGTTGAAAATAAAAATAAAAAAAAAAAGGTGTCAAACATGACTACACTTGTCGAGCTGAAAATAATGAAAAAGCAAAGAAAATACAGCGTGAGAAGTAATTATAGTATACCAACTGTAAAAAAAAATAATAATAAATAAATAAATAAATAAATAAATTGAATTATTGAACTGCGTTAGGGCACAGATCTTCATCAAGACAGTGAAGGTGTATTTTGAAAAGAGATTTTTTTCCCCCTCATTAATGTTAGCAAGTGTGGTTTTAATTATGCACCACTGTAACCTCGTAATCCCGTAAGGTCGGAGCATAATCGCAACAGATGATTGCTGATCCCGGCAAAAAAGTCCTGAATATGAAACCTTCTTAAAAATAAATAAAGCCAAGTGAAGGAAAGGGAAAGTGAACAGAGGATGATGCCTTCACCATGTTTACTGCTGAGGAAGGCGGAAAAAATTTTTGCATTAAGAGCTGTAAATCAATTCTTCTGCTGCTAATAGCCTGGTACGAGCGCTAATGTAGCCGGGAGGAGGATGGATTTGTTGAGGTATGTTCTGGAAAAACTAAATCCTGATGCAAAGCAGATTAACCCTGATCCAGGATAACTCCGGCTTATCCTCACAGAGAGAGAGCCGGGGTCTGTATAAATGGGGGATTTGAGTCATTTATCTCCTCAGGAAACCCTTTGTGTTAATCTGCTTTCAGGCAGATACCTACTCAATGCATGACCTACAGACATCTCTTTAATAATTCATATAAAACAGAACGACGCCTGCTCATGTTAGTGCTACTTCGTCTCGGGGCAGAGAAAGGATTATCCTTGTTTATGTGTGCATTGTTCCTTTCATCCCAATTTTCCCTCACATTTTAAGCAGTTCATGATTTTATTTCCATGTGTGCAATTTTATTCAGTTTATAGTTTCTTATACACTGCCCAAGTTCACTGGGTAATATTATTGGCCTGCATCAAGTAGCGAAAACAATTAAGGTTCGTTTGAAAGTACTGGAACTGGGTAAAGAACTGTCCAACATGTTATTAAAACTGGTAATGATGGGCTGAACTGTCTACTTTGTGGAAGAAATCATGAATGGGGCCTCCGAGTGGCGCAGTGGGTAAAGCGCTCGCCCTATCATCCGGAGATCGCTAGTTCGAATCCCGGGTGGTGCTGTAACCTCTCGCAGCCGGAGGTCTAGAGAGAGCTGATTGGCCGAGCTCTCTCAGAGGGGAGGGATGAGAGGTACATAGTGCTCCCACATTAATCACGGCTCTACAGCCAGTCAGGGGCGTCTGTGAGCTCGCGCAGCGGAGGGAGCGGATAGCGCTGTCCTCCGAGTGTGTTACGCCACCCACAACGGTGCGCGAGCGAGCAGTTCGAAAAGATGCGGTCGGCTGGCGTCACGTGGTTCGGAGGAAACACGTGATAGTCTTCGGCCCTCCCGGCTGAGTGGTAGTAGTAGCCTTAATGTGGGAGCCCCCTAGTGACGGGGAGGAATTGGACACGACTAAATTAGGGAGAAAATCGGGGAAAAAAAAAAAAAAAAAAAGAAATCATGAATGGAGATCAGTGAAACGATTGGTGAAGTTCCATGGTAAAACATCTGTAGAAGCTCTAGAGCCGTGTCTAATAGTGAAAGTAAAAGCATTTCCATAGACACAGAATGTGATGACAACTCACAGGATTGGGACTGAATACAGAAGGGGTGCATAAAGAGACGCTTTAGGGAGCATAAAGTTATGCTCCATGATGAGTCCAGATTGAATGGGCGCTTCAGAGCAAGAAAGGAAGTCCATGAAGCAATGTACAGTACCCATCATGCATACTGTCCACTGTACAAGCCTCTGGAGTCAGGCTCATATGGCAATAAAATGAAGTCAGCTGACGACCTGAAAGTACTGAATGGGCCGGTTCTCAATTCTATGAAGTTTTTTTTTTTTTTTTTCCCCTGATGAAACTGGTATATTTCAGGATTGAAATTATGGGACCCTGCGTCCTCATATGGAGACATTACCTTTTGGGTTAGCGGCACCTTTACTTCATTCCGTCTAATTTAGACCTCTTGTCTTCATTCGTAGACACGTTATAGCATCATCTAATGGTAGCAATAGTGTAATGCACTAATTAGTAAAAACACAAGAGGGTGTCAAACTCAGTTTCATATTCAAAGACGGTGCTTAGATTTTATATACAGTATAGAGGAAAAAAATAAAAATGCATGCAAAATTAAAGCTCGGGTCTCAAGAGGTCATGAAATAGTGGTTCTGGGAGCACAATCATTTTCACACATATAATATCTCTCCTCTGTGTTAACAAAATATTAAGCAGAACTTACAGTATAGCAACCTAGCTCGCCCTCTTCACTTTGGGCTAATTAGATTATTTTGTCTTTCACTGGGGTGAGACTCTTAAAAAGTACATCTTTTGTGCTTTGAGTTTGGGGTTCTAGATGATGCAACGCAACTTGGACAGAAAAAAACCCACGTGAGAAAATAAAACATTTGCAAACAGATACAAGGCATACATTTTTACTGCTAGATACATAATCTGATTCATAATCCCATACATCAGTGGGGTGGGATGGTTCATTGGTCTTTATTTGAGTTTTGACAAAGTACATAATATGCTACTAGTTGTGCTTCTATATTCAGGGACACTTCAGCTGTTTTTATTGGCAATGAAAATCCTGTCCCTGAAACCAGAGGAGTAGCCCCTGAAATATTTTTATGTTGTTATTTTCAAGGGATTATTATATAACTCACAAAACATATGACTATGAAAATATAGTACATTGTGAAAATGTTGTTCTAGGAAAATAAGACTTATAAAGAAAATGTATGACTCTGGAAAAAGCAGGTTTGTGTCAACATAGAGCTTGGCAAAACAAAATACTACGATAAATCAAGTTCTTGGAACATATGAAATCTTTGGAAATCCAAGGCGTTGGAGACAATGGGAAACATGAAGCTTTGAAACGTACAGTCATGTGTTATTGCTAATCTCCAGCCCTAGATTAACTGAACATCAGCAGATGTGCTGGTCCAGTTTGCTGGCCTGGAGCATGCAGCTGTGCACATTGCCAAGAGGGAAAGACATAAGCAACGGTCTTACAGAAGCGATTGTTGCTGCACACCAATCTGAAAAGGGTTATACAACCATTTCTAAACAATCTGGAGTTCAACATTTGAGAAAGGTTATTCAGAAGTGAAAAACATTCAAGAATCTCTTCAATTCCAATCTTCCAAGCGCATTCACAAGGGTCAAACCATGCAAGGCTCAGGGAAATCCCTCCCAAAAAATCTCAGACCCTGCAGGCCTCATTGAGCATATTAAATGTTAAAGTTCATGACAGCACAATTAGAAGCACATGGAACAAGTACGGCTTGCTGAGAAGCGTTGCCGGAAGAAACCTTTTCTGTCTAAAAGAACATGGAAGCATGACTGAGGTTTGCAGGGCACCTTGCAATCTTTGAGTCGACCATGACCTATTCTTTATACCAGCATATTCTAGAGGGAAATATGAGGCCATCTGTCCGACAGCCAAAACTTGTTTGCAATTCGATCATGCAACAGGACAATGATCCAAAGCACAACAGTACATCCACTTTAGAATGACCAAAAAATCTAAAGAATCAAGGTTTTGGAATGTCAAAGTCCTAGTCAAAGTCCAGACTTGCACCCAATTGAAATGCTGTGGCAGGACCTTAACATTTGATTGCATACGCAAAATAGGCCGTTGGAGATACTGTATACAGTGCTCTAGTAACACATCATCACCCTGGATACATAAGCTCCAGGCATATGGGAATTTGAGAATGTAGATCTGTGCGTAATACAGGACTGTAAAAACATAATCAGTGAATATAGAGATATGAAAAAAGGCATCTGGAAAAATCTGACAACTTGGATCTGTAAATGAAAATGTAGGACAATGATGGACTACAACCATAGGACTCTGGAAACGTTGGGCACTAGTGTTCTAGAAACATGAGTCTGGAAATATAGGACACTGGATACACAGGGCTCTGGCAAATATGGCCCCAGAAACAAAAAGCTCCAGAAACATCATAATGTGAATCTAGATGACAAAACTCTGTACGAGAATGCAATCTTAACTTCAAATGCATTCGTAAGACAAATCATTGTAATCTGTTTTGTGCCCTTTTTCAAGTCCATACTTACTAAATCTCAGCAGAAACTTGAGAACCAGGGTTTTTTTTTTTTTTTTTTGGTTCTATTTGTCTGTCTGTTTTGTTTGTTTTTTGCTTTAATATGTTTTCACTCTCCGTCTATTTGTCAGTGGTTTCATCTTCTGCTACTTCTGCTTACAGCATCCTGTGTTCAACAGGACCAAATCCAAGGGGCAGATGTGGAGCATCTGATTTCCCTCAGGTCCCTCAGGCAAGCCCCAGGCTGCAGTTCTGCTGGAGGGAAGGAAATATATATATATAGCACCATGATAGTTCTACAGGATCTGAGGCTCTGAGTGTAAGATCCACTGGTCGAAGGTCTCAGTCAGTGTCTCATTATATTTAATTTCTGGTACACATGCTTAAAGATCAAAGCCAGTGTCTTCTCCTGCTCTATTCTAATTTAGAATTAGAAGAACATGATTAATGTTAAAGCCATAACATTCCCCGGATGATGATCTTAATTAAACTGCGTTATGATGAATGTGAGTGTGTATAGACAAAACATCACTCACTTGATTAGTTCCTCTATGCCTCTACATACTGTAGAATGTTCCTGAATTTCATGTTTCCTAAGATCCTACCCAGGATAGTGTGGTGATAGATGAGGGAATACACCTCAAATGGCATACTAGCCCATTTCAGTGCACATCATCAACATCATCATCACCATCTTTGTCATCTTTACTTTACTTTGTCATCGTCACATTATACTAACATTCTTGACGATTCCTTACATGAGTACTGCTGCACTGTCAGTATTTTGTTTCTTCTTGAGTTGCTAAGCCATGTTTTTCCACTACGGAGTCACTGACTTTTCCTCTAGCTGGCCTGTTCCATCCATACAACATGTCCATATGAAAATCTGCTAGCACCTACAATATTTGGGAAACCATGACCAAGCCATTCTTTCCTGGTCTTGTTTCATGTTTCAGCCTTGTTTCATGTTGCCAGCTGATTTTGTGATTTCATGCGAACATGTCACAGATGAAGACTCCATAGGATCCATACATACAGTACTGTGAAAAACAAATCTTGATTCCTGTCATTTCTTCATATTTTGCTTCCAAAGACCCAGACAATGTAGATTTGAGAAATAGTCTCCAGGGCTCCTGGATGAATTTTGTGGCTCTCATTTGTGGCATCGGTTTTGGCTCGCTTTTTTTTTTTTTTTTTTTTTTGTCACAGTGCCATATGAATCACTCTCACTCACTCACTCATCATCTATACTGCTTAATCAGGGTCACGGGGTGCCTGGAGCCTATCCCAGGAGACTTGGGGCACATGGCAGGGTACACCCTGAACAGGGTGCCAATCCATCACAGGGCACAGACACACACACACACACACACACACACACACACACACACACACACACACACACATACACTCACTCATTCATTCACTCATTCATTCACACACTACGGACAATTTGGGAACGCCAATTAGCCTAACCTACATGTCTTTGGACTGTGGGAGGAAACCAGAGTACCCGGAGGAAACCCACCAAGCACGGGGGAGAACATGCAAACTCCATGCACACAGAGACGGGAATCGAACCCGGACCCTGGAGGTGCAAGGCGACAGTGCTAACCACTACACCACCGTGCCGCCCCATATGAATCATTCAAACAGAAAAACAATCTAATGTAAGGCATAAACCAGTGAGAAACAGGTGAGATGACACAGTATACTAATCAGGCCGGTGATTAGTAAACTGGCATGCTTCTTAGGAGGTGGGAGGGAACTAGAAAAAAATAATATAAATATAAATAAAAATAAATCCCAGAGGAAACCTACATCGACATGAAGAGAACATATGTAACTTATCAGAAGGTAAGCTGAACACAAGATTGAACTGTGGACCCTGGAGCTATGAAGTGTACAGGTCAGACACTGCATTAAAAATGAGTATTTATTTATTTTCCTGCCATAGTTTGACTTCATCTGTCCCGTTAGAGTGAAGCATTGCTCTAACGTTCTTCTGACTGACCACCTTTTTCCAACAGGCGTGGTCTATTCCGGGATGACGCCACCTTCATTGTTCAGTTTGAAGATTTAAATTATATGCTATAGATTTCGGACATATATACAGGTGAAACTTGAAAAATTTGAATATTATGCAAAAGTTCATTTATTTCAGTAATGCAACTTAAAAGGTGAAAGTAATATATGAGACAGACTCATTACATGCAAAGCAAGATAGTTCAAGCCGTGATTTGTCATAATTGAGATGATTATGGTGTACAGTTCATGAAAACCACAATCTCAGAAAATTAGAATATTACATGCAATCAATAAAACAAGGATTGTACATAGAACAATATCGGACCTCTGAAAAGTACAGGTATGCATATGTACTCAGTACTTGGTTTGGGCCCCTTTTGCAACAATTACTGACTCAATGCGGCGTGGAATGGAAGCCATCAGCCTGTGTCACTGCTGAGGTGTTATGGAAGACCAGGATGCTTCAATAACGGCCTTCAGCTCTTCTGCATTGTTCGGTCTCCTGTCTCCATCTTGGCAATGCCCTATGGATTCTCTATGGGGTTCAGGTCAGGTGAGTTTGCTGGCCAATCAAGCACAGTAATAGATGCTTATTCAAGATGCTTTTTATGCTTGAATGATTCAAGAATTGCTCAAGAAATAAATCTGAAACTGCTTATTCAGGAAGCCTACAGTCGTGGCCAAAAGTTTTGAGAATTACATGAATATTGAAAATTGGAAAAGTTGCTGCTAAAGTTTTTATAATAGCAATTTGCATATACTCCAGAATGTTATGAACAGTGATCAGATATATTGCATAGGCCTTCTTTGCCATGAAAATTAACTTAATCCCGAAAAAAAAACTTTCCACTGCATTTCTGTCATTAAAGGACCTGCTGAGATCATTTCAGCAATCGTCTTGTTAACTCGGATGAGAGTGTTGACGAGCACAAGGCTGGAGATCATTATGTCAGGCTGATTGGGTTAGAATGGCAGACTTGACATGTTAAAAGGAGGTGATGCTTGAAATCATTGTTCTTTCATTGTTAACCATGGTGACCTGCAAAGAAACGCGTGCAGCCATCATTGCGTTGCATAAAAATGGCTTCACAGGCGAGGATATTGTGGCTACTAAGATTGCACCTAAATCAACAATTTATAGGCTCATCAAGAACTTCAAGGAAAGAGGTTCAATTCTTGTTAAGAAGGCTTCAGGGTGTCCAAGAAAGTCCAGCAAGCGCCAGGATCGTCTCCTAAAGTGGATTCAGCTGCGGGATCGGAGTGCCACCAGTGCAGAGCTGCTCAGGAATGGCAGCAGGCAGGTGTGAGCGCATCTGCACGCACAGTGAGGCCAAGACTTTTGGAAAATGGCCTGGTGTCAAGAAGGGCAGCAAAGAAGCGACTTCTCTCCAAAAAAAACATCAGGGACAGATTGATCTTCTGGCGAATGGACTGCTGAGGACTGGGGCAAAGTCATATTCTCAGATGAAGCCTCTTTCCGATTGTTTGGGGCATCTGGAAAAGGCTTGTCCTGAGAAGAAAAGGTGAGCGCTACCATCAGTCCTGTGTCATGCCAACAGTAAAGCATCCTGAGACCATTCATGTGTGTGGTTGCTTCTCATCCAAGGCAGTGGGCTCACTCACAATTTTGCCCAAAAACACAGCCATGAATAAAGAATGGTACCAAAACACCCTCCAGCAGCAACTTCTTCCAACAATCCAACAACAGTTTGGTGAAGAACAATGCATTTTCCAGCACGATGGAGCACCGTGCCATAAGGCAAAAGTGATAACTAAGTGACTCAGGGACCAAAACGTTGAAATTTTGTGTCCATGGCCTGGAAACTCCCCAGATCATAATCCCATTGAGAACTTGTGGTCAATCCTCAAGAGGCGGGTGGACAAACAAAAACCCACTAATTCTGACAAACTCCAAGAAGTGATTATGAAAGAATGGGTTGCTATCAGTCAGGATTTGGCCCAGAAGTTGATTGAGAGCAGCCCAGTCGAATTGCAGAGGTCCTGAAAAAGAAGCGCCAACACTGCAAATACTGACTCTTTGCATAAATGTCATGTAATTGTCGATAAAAGCCTTTGAAATGTATGAAGTGCTTGTAATTATATTTCAGTACATCACAGAAACGACTGAAACAAAGATCTAAAAGCAGTTTAGCAGCAAACTTTGTGAAAACTAATATTTGTGTCATTCTCAAAACCTTTGGCCACGACTGTACATTCAAATAAATGCATTTATAATTATGTTCAATTTGGTGCTTTTGGCAGTGTGGGCAGGTGCCAAGTCCTGCTGGAAAATGAAGTCAGCATCCCCATAAAGCTAGTCTGCGGAAGGAAGAATGAAGTGCTCCAGAATCTCCTGGTAGACGGCTGCGTTGACCCTGGACTTAATGAAACACAGTGGACCAACACCAGCAGATGACATGGCTCCCCAAATCAACACAGACTGTGGAAACTTCACACTGGACTTCAAGCATCTCGCAGTGTGTGCCTCTCCATTCTTCCTCCAGACTCTGGGTCCTTGGTTTCCAAATGAAATGCAAAAGTTGCTCTCATCAGAAAAGATGAGTTTGGACCACTGAGAACAATTTTTTTTTCTTTAGCCCAGGTAAGACACTTCTGATGTTGTTTGTTGTTCAGGAGCGGCTTGACAAGAGGAATATGACATTTGAAGCCCATGTCCAGGATCCGTTTTTGTGTGGTGGCTCTTGATGCACTGACTCCAGCATCAGTCCACTCCTTGTGAAAGTCTCCAGCACTTTCAAATGGCCTGTTCCTGACAATCCTCTCCAGGCTGCGGTCATCCCTGCTGCTTGTGCACCTTTGTCTTCCACACATTAGGCTTTCCCTCCTTATGGAGGATGTTAATGATGGTTTTCTGTACAACTGTCAGGTCAGCAGTCTTTCCCATGATTGTGCTTCCTACTGAACCAGACTGAGAGACCGTTTAAAGGCTCAGGAACCCTTTGCAGGTGTTATGGCTTAATTGGCTTAGTGGGACACTTTAAGCCTAGAATATTGATCCTTTTCACAATATTCAAATGATCTGAGATTGTGGATTTGGGGTTTTCATAAGCTGTAAACCATAGTCATCTCAATAATGACAAATCACGGCATGAACTATCTCGCTTTGTGTGTCTATCTCATATATTAGTTTCACCACTTATGTTGCGTTACTGAAATAAATGAACTTTTAGCACGATATGCTAATTTTAGAGTTCATGTACATGTATATACGCATATATAATATTTGCAGCATATAATAGGAGTTAAAAGGATTTTTAAAAAATCACCAAGTGTTTTTAAGAAAAATCACCAGCCGAGATCAGCGAACAAGGGAAGGAAATGGAGTGTGAAAAAAAAAAGATCAAAGAAATAAAGTAGGGGAGCACATTAAAGGTCTTGACTAGGTGACGCTGATGATGGAAACATCATTATATCCGACATCTTACGGAGCGAGAGCTACCTGGAGCGTCAGCTCCCCTCTCCTGTGCCAAACGAGGCAATGAGAAAGAAAGCATGAAGTCAAGCTGAGTAGAGGCAGTGAGCATGCATCTTTTATTACCTCTTCACGTCCTTTGAATGCACTCTGTAGAAGTATTTAAACTAGGAGCGAAAGAGAACCCTGTGAAGTGAACTAATGAAAGAGGACCTGTGCAAACGCTGTATGAAAAAAAAGAATAGGTGGAAAATTGGATGTGTGTGTGTGTGTGTGTGTGTGTATACAGTATGTGTGGACAAAGAAAGATACAGGAAGTCCATTTTAATTGCACAGAAAGCCCCACAACTGAAACAGAGAGACAGGTAGATCCTTTGAAGATTCCACTCCATCAATTAACGAGGGAGACGAAAACCCAGTGCAGCAGGTGGAAATCAAAGCGAAGGGGACGAAGGATGAGATTACACATCAGTCAGGATACACCAGAGCTCAGGACTCAGCTCGTGTGGATGCTGATGTCAGTTTCAGATCAGATCAGATTATTTCTTTCACATGATTTTAAATCAGATAAGTAGATCATTTCTGGCTAGTTCAGGCTATGTTAGGAGTGAGGGATGGTTTTACATGCAGCACCATGATTCAGTCTTTGCTTTCAGCACCTGTCTTAGCCACCACTTAGAAAATCACTAGTGAAACCAAGGCAAGATACTGTAGTAGTGAGAGATGTGTTGGGGGTACTGTATATCAGAGAGCAGAAGGAAACTAGTGGTGATTTTTATATCTTGTATTTATACTAATGTACAGAGGTAAAAATCTACAAAGATTTTAAAAAGTTTTGAACCACAAGTAATGTATTTATATTAAATGAAATTATGTAGATCAAATGAAACAAAAGGGAACTAATGTTTTACTGCAACAGGCTAGAAAGTACTCAAAGGTACTGAATGTAAAAGCTGGTGGTTTATGTAACACCCTCAGCAGCAAACTCATTTCCCCTCTCATCTGTTCCAACCGACAAACAGGCAGTGTTTTATGTCGGCCTGTACTTTAAGAACTATAAACAGCGGGAATCAAATACCTTGTGCGAGTGTCAACATACTCGATGAATAAAACCTGATTCGGATTTTTCTGGGTGACTTTGGGTCCTTTATCTTCTAATCCATGTTTGTTGGTAGGAACCAAATGGATTAATGAGCGTTGTAATTGTTCACTGTCAGGACGACATCGTTTTTGAAAGTTAGAATGACTTTAATGAAATGATGTTGTGGAGGTAAAAATGAACAACTCAAAACACAACGATGCAAATAAAGCCTTAATACAACACAATTGTAACCATTATTTGGAGCATTTATGCCGATTAACATCTATTTACACAAAGTCCGATCTCTTCCATGGTCCCTTAAGTTTCAATCAGTGACTGGAATGGACCCAACAGCTTCCCACACACAGCGTGTGTATCTCATGTCATGCATCTCTTGGTGGTCAGGCCATCAATTTGTTATTCACGTTGTTGTAAAGTTGTTTTTTGTTCAACATTGAATTAATTCTAAGTTGCAAAAACAACCTATTACCAACGTTGTCTAAACGTTCCTAATGTTGCCAAATTAACATCATCGCTAAGTTTTGACAACCTAGAAATTCCTGCTTGGTATGTAAATCAGTGTGTGGCCAGGGAAACTGCAACATTTCAGCAGCTCTCATAGCCACAGCTTGAGTCCTATCAGCATGTATGCAGTCTAACTTGCGTACAATTCACCGAGGCGACCGTCTACAATGCTCTTCATTAAAGATCAGGCAACAGATTCGAGAAATAAAGCAGATGCCACTCCATGTGATGTGTGCTGTAATTTTCAACATATTTAGAACAGACGATTTTATGCTTAGCGGTATCTTAGCAACAACAACAACAAAAAAAAAACAATCTTATTAAAATTACACTGGATAATGTGAGTGATAACAGGAAGTAAGTTGTTTCATGTATGTTCAGCAACATTATATAGATCAAAAATGTTTGATTCAATAACACTTTTTAAAGGTAAAAATTTCATATGTGATGTGGGAACAGAATCAAAGGTGAGCTTTGCTGCAGGTGAGATCATCATCATCATCATCATCATCATCACTCAATCTAGGTAATGGTGATGATGCAGCGATGCAGGAAGCTAATAAGCCTCGACAAATAAATCCCAGAGAGTACATAAGGGAGAGAGAGGACCTGAGTGAAACCCCCCTCCACCTTCTCTAGCTATTTATTCCTAGAGTAGAGGCACCGGCAGACGGCAGGCAAGGAGCATAATGACCAGACCATATGGATGTGACTCGGCAGCCATATGCCACTTTATGAAACGCTGCCACAGACAGATGCAGCATCTCTGCTTGAGAGATAAATAAGCCTCATCCTTTTCTTCATCCTTCATCTCTCCATTCCTACATTCAGTCTCCGTTTCATTCGGTCAATGAGGAAAAAAAAAAAGAGAAAAAAAAAAAGTTCCTTCAATCTTCGCCCTGGTCTCTTGTTCTCGTTTTTTTCTTCATGTAGAGAAGTCTATTTATTTTTTAACTATTCTGTAACTTAAATACTGAATATTTTAACATTCCTAAAGGAAGAGAAAGCCTGTTTGCGGGTCTACATTTTATTACATTTCATACATGTTATTAGTGGAACATGAATCATATTAACACCTCCTGTGTGCAACAGGATCTCATTAAATCTAAATAAATACCCTGCAATATTTGTTCTACAAGTTTTTTTTTTTTATAAAAAAAAATATTTATTTATTTATTTATTTATATAAATCAGGAGCCTATATAATCAGTTTAAACATTACTACTTTTGAGTATGTCAGAGTCACTTTGGTACTGTATTTACTTAAATAATTGCAACTGCAATGCTATTCCTCAATTCTCACTTTAAATTTTCATATTTTACATTTTCCTTTTTTAGATGTGTCCTTAAGACACATGCTTAGTTTTTTTTTTATTAAACACTTACAAAACATTGGTGATGGCTAGTAAATGAGCATTAGCATAACTAAGTAAAGGAGAGGGGGGAAACCCACCAAGCACAGAAACAACTTGAAAAGCTCCACGCACACAGGCCTGAGGCGGTAATTAAACCCAGACCCTGGGGGTGCAAGGCGACAGTGCTCACCACGAGGCCACCGTGCAACCTTCCCATGAGTGGGCATCCCCTCGGCCATGCAATGCTTAGAGATGTACAAAAAAAACAACAACAACAAAAAAAAAACAAGAGCATGATCACCAAATCACAGAACATGGAAACACTACACATAAAATATTGACCAATCCTTTCACATGCAAGTAAAAACAAACAAACAAACAAACAAACAAACAAAAAAAAACAACCAAGACGTAATGTAGCATTCTTTGTGACGTTAAGAGTGTAATGGATCCATATTTTGCCTTCTACCAGTTAATCCTGCCTAGATATACACCAATGAATTCAATAAGAGCTGCTTGTCCAAACTGGGCTGACTTTAAGTGCCTGCCAGTTAATCCTATGGTAAACAACTTAAGTATAGCATGGCACATCATTTTAGCCAATAAAAAGCCCATTCCATACTAGCCTAGCTTAGCCCTTCTCATGAGCTAAATAAGGCTAGGTTAGCCATTAGCAGTTTGCGTGTACCTGCTAGCTTAGCCATAATGGCTGTCAAAATTGTGCCCAGGGAATGGCAGAGCTGGGCAGAATTAGGTAGAGTTGAGCAGAACTGACCACTGAGCCAGGGTAGGGTCTCCTGTTAAAGTATTAAGGGGGGGATCAAATGCACTTGTTTAAGCCCTGGCCAATGCAAAAATGTAAAAATACAAACTGCAGGGCATGTTGTCTCATGTCTTTAATGTGTTCACACAGACTTGAGACTCATCCGAATTTATAGTACAGACCAAAAGTTTGGACACACCTTCTCATTCAAAGAGGATGAATTTGTATTATGGCAAGAAAAAAGCAGCTAAGTGAAGAAAAACGAGCGGCCGTCATTACTTCAAGAAATGAAGGTCAGTCAGTCGGTCCGAAAAATTGGGAAAACTTTGAAAGTGTCCCCAAGTGTAGTCACAAAAAGCATCAAGCGCTACAAAGAAACCGGCTCACATGCGGACCGCCCCGGGAAAGGAAGACCGAGAGTCGCCTCTGCTGCGGAGGAGAAGTTCATCCGAGTCACCAGCCTCAGAAATCGCAGGTTAACAGCAGCTCAGATCAGAGAGCAGGTCAATGCCACACAGAGTTCTAGCAGCAGACACGTCTCTAGAACAACTGTTAAGAGGAGACTGTGTGAATCAGGCCTTCATGCTAGAAGATCGGCTAGTAAACCACTGCTAAGGACAGGCAACAAGCAGAAGAGACGTGTTTGGGCTGAAGAACACAAGAAAGAACACAATAAAGAATGAGAAGGTGTGTCCAAACTTTTGGTCTGTAATGTATAAAAATGACAAAAATGAAGTAGAATTAGCGTAATAGGTCCAATTTAAAACATCCTGAGAGGACCAATTCAAAAGAAAGAATCCCTTTCATCTGATTAAAAAAAAAAAAATGATTGCACAGCACAACCTCAGTGTTGATTTAGAGTTCAATGTGTCCAATTCAACACAGACAGTCCCTCTAGTGTCTATGTTACTGTTACTGTTGCTCACCTGAAGCTGGTTCCCCTCAATAAAATGAATCATATACACCAATTAGCCATAACATTAAGCGCAGTACTGTGTAGGTTTCCCTTGTGCCACCTGGACATCTGGACTGTGGTCCATCGGAGAATGACTTCACTGTGGGGTCTGGCACCTGCACATTGGCAGCGCACCTTTGGGATGGGGTCTCTGTATATATAGCCGTGCTTGTTCAGTGCATCCTTTTCCAGGGAACTCAGGGCACAAGGTGGGTTACACCCTGGATGGATTGCCAATGCTGTGCACAGCACAAGCACACAATCATTGACTATGGAAATCAGCTTACACTCCATGGCTTTGGACTTTTGGAGGAAACCCACAAAGCATGTGGAGAACATGCAACCTCTACAAGCAACAGGTTAGAGATTTGAACCCACAAAATTTAGCGTTAAGTCAGAATCAGACCACACACAGAACCATCCCCAGTGTTTTTAATGATATCCCAAAGTTCCGATGTATTTATTACTTTTTTCGTACCTGTGTTGATCCTGTTCCTGTCTCTCTACAGAGCTGTGAATGGCAGGAGCCAGTGCTGCTGGATAGGATGCGAGTCATTCTGTCACTCACATCACTCTGACATGTGTGCACAGAGCCAATTTACCAGCATGGGGTCTGACATAACCCCCTTTCCCCTTCCATACACTCCAGCACACGGTCAAGAGCTGATTCCTATAGAGCAAGGCTTTTAACGCCAGAGGCTGCATTCTGAGTACGCTAATGGCACATTATTAACGCTGAGTGTGTGGGACGTACGCAAAGAGCTGCAATGAGGAAATTATAGAGAGGAAAGTAACAGACAGCTCATGCAGAGAATGCCAAGAGAGACCTCAAAGTGTGTGTGTGTGTGTATGAACAGATGAAGAAAGAGAGAGAGAGAGAGAGCGGGAGCATGACATTAGCACAAACTCAGAAAAAAAAAAACTTTTCAACATTTCTCATTTTCAGATTAGGAAATGTCATTGTCATGATACATTTGAGGGTGTCTGGCATCTGTACCCTTTGGGTTATGATGTTTATGAAAAAAAAAAAAAAAAAAAAACATTTTGTTAAATTTGCCTTTAAGGTTTACACAGTGATTTGATATTCAATACATTAGTGATTATTCAAAATGAACAGAGAATGATTTCTCTGAGAATGAGTGTCAATAAATAAGGAAATGGGAATCAACTCTAAACAACTTTTTATCTTTCTTTTTTTTCCCAGGATGTGCCTTTCACTAAGACACACACACACACACACACACACACACACAATTCAGCTCTCAGCTCCTGCTGCTCACCTTCTTGTCACTCCCTCCATTTATATCCTCCACAACCGCTCACTATACCACTGAACACTTATTAGCTAAACTACCCTGACTCTGCCCTCCATTGACAAACCAGCACTTACCACACCATGCTACCATATACCCACACCGCCAGACAGAGGGGAGGAATCTGTGTAGCCCGGTATTTAATTCATGAGAATGTAAGAGTTGCCCACCACACGATGAAGCTTTTACCTGAATAAAGGCTCATTGGCAGGGTGCAGTCCACTGGATCACATTTGCTGCTCTCTGTTTAATCAGGCCAGTAGGTTTGAATAATACAGGTCACTTAAATGTTATTTACATAGAGCTTTTAATAATGACGCGTCACAAGGCAGCTTTACAGAATAAAAAAATAAATAAAATGAGTTTGGAAAGTGTGAGGAAATAAGCATTACTGCAATTACAATAATCAGATTGTCACTTATGAACAAGCTGGGGTAATGGTGACAAAGAAACGGCAATAGAAAGAAACCTTGAGGGGAACCGGACTTAACAGGGAACCCATCCTCATTTGGGTGATAACAGATAGCAGGGATTAATGTACAGTCATACTAGTGTGTTAGGAGGCTGGAGGTTCAGTATAACAGGAGAGATGTTAGTATGGAGCACACTTTTCTTTAGTGGAGGCTGAGATACACAATTGGAGCTTGTTTATGCACTTAGTAGAACATCCAGACAGTAAGACAATTCCAATAATCCAACACAGAGGTGAAAAAAAAAAACACACACACACAAAAAAAAAAAAATTATTGCATCACGTAGTGACAATATATTGGCAATATTTTTGAGACGGAAGAATGACATCCTAGTAATGTTACATAAATAATCTAATGTCCTTCACACATTCCTCAACTTTGTTAAGCTGATGTTTCTCATCTGGCTTTGCTGAGACACGTAACTGTGTGTCATCTGCATAACAGTGGAAACTAATACCATGCTAACAAATTAAGTTACCTAACCCTAGGAAGCATGTAAAGAGGAAATAGCAATGGGCCTAAAACAGAACCTTGTGGCACATCAAACTTTATTGGAGGTAGAAAAGGCACTAATTCAATCTAAAAATAGATAACAAATAGTTTCAGTGGTGTTGAAAGCTGCATTACGGTCCAGAAAAACACGTGCGGAAAGGGCAAAATCAGGTAATTTACAACGTTAATCAAACGCTGTCTCTGTGCTATGATGAGACATAAATTCTGACTGATACATTTCATGAATGTTATTCCTATTTAGATATGCTGAGATTTCTGCTTGTTGTAACTTCACCATGTGTGCCGATGATGTCAGCGTCTGTTTGGTAGTCTCCTTGATTTGTAGTCAGCTTTGTTTATGAAGTTATTTACGCGATAGTGGACATACACACGCAGTTACTCACATGTTATGTAAACGAACAGAGGTGTCTGAATGAACTACGAAGCTCACTGCTACCACATACAAAACTCAGACGACACTCAGACGACACAGACCCCGCAGACAGCGATGGCGGGTTTGGACGAGACCCGATGCAACCGGTGATGACGTTTTGTCTAGGCTTCTGATTGGATCCCTGCTGATTAGAGCCGCTCCTAACAGCACATAACAGGGCGTTTTGTGGACAATGATCTTTTTTAAAATGTAGGTCACGTGGTCATCTTGTTCTCCTAATGATTTTTTTTATTGATCTGGGCCAACATGCTCAAAAAGTCATGTTGTATGGGCAGTTCATTAAAAACTTTTAAAAAGAGACAAATCTTGTATTTCACCTGGAACACACATTCTGCAAAAATTGAGCAGTTAACTTTCTTAAAAAGGGGTATAACATGTGATCTCATTAAATACCCAACACTATGAGCAGGATGTTAAAAAACCTTACTATTTCTGTGCGGTATGTTCTGATCAAGGTCTTCCTCTTTAAGAGATCGAAAAACGAAACACCTCTAACTGAATTTAAATGAAACACAATGAATTACTCATTCAGGAAAGAACATGTGTTAATGTAAACAGCGACAATCAGATGTGAACTTTCTTGCATGAACAATAATTCAACACTCCTGCGCCGGCATTTTTATTTCCTGCAAATTCAGATTTCAATTTTTCATCACCATATACAACCATGTGCAATATCATATGCAGTGAAATGCTTCATGACCTAAAAGTGGAAAGATGAAACAGAATAGGGAGATGAAGAGATTTTACTGCAATAAAAGGAAAAAAAAAAATGCACTAAAAATTTGGGATGAATGTACAATTACAATACACCAATCTACGGATTTATTAAGTTTAAATAAAATATAATTAAGATATATATAGACGTGTATATATATATATATATATATATATATATATATATATATATCTTAAAAATATGGTGCGTGGGTATGAAAGCATGAGTGAAACATGAAGAAAGAAATACAGTGATGTATCAGCAGCAGTGTTATTGTCCATGTTTTAAAGCGTAAGCTAGTTCTCATTTTACATTTAATGTCTTTCACTTGTGACTTTTTTAGGCTATTTCCAATCTTCAGAAATATAAATGCGACAATAGTGAAAACATTACTGTGATAAAATATGTTATTAATTTACAACTACATTATACGAAATATTTGTGCTGATTTGACACACACCCAGTCACCCTGATCAGCCAGCAGAATGTTTTTGAACGTTAGAACGACTTTGGTAAGATTACATTAAATGAATGACCCAAACACAACCTCAAAACCATGAAATTGGAACATTACTATTACTATCCAATCACATACGGTCCGATCACATCCACGTGTTCCTTATAACAGAGATTAGAATTCTGATTGAAGACACAGCAGCTTCACACACACACACACACACACACACACACACACACACACACACACACACACACACACCATGTGTATTTTATGTCACGCCTTTCTTAGTGTTCTAATGTTACCTTAGTGGCTACATTCCATTACAAGGCACGTGTTTTTAATTCCGATTTTTTGGTCAGATCAGATTTGCATGTTGCCTGTGTGGTGGCTCAGGCAGCTAAGGCTATAGGTTGTTGACAATAAACTTTGGGATTTAGGTATTCTGAGGATCTGGGTTTTTAGCCCTGCCATTGCATGCAGTGCTGGTCCCATGCCTGGAGGAAAATGGCAGGAGGGTTGTGTCAGAAAGAGAATCCAGTGTAAATCATATAGTCCACTGTGGCCCCTTAGTGGGAGCAGACAAAAGAAATAGTCAGATTTGCTTTGCCATGATGGTTCATATCCATATCAATTACAAGTGTCTCTAACGTGAACGTGTCTGTCCTCTGAAACGCACCCATGAACACATCTTTAAATCTTTGTTCCTCTCATCTGGGTTAAAACACACCATGAGTGTATGAGTAATAGATGCAGTTTTGGACAGCGAGTAGGTAGTCAGCGCTGCAGTTGTTGAGATCCAGAGGAAGGAAGACGCCTCCTTCCCGGACATGATACTCTACATACAGTGTCCTGGCTGATCGTATAACAGACCTGCATTAATACTATAAGTAATAATCACTTGAATATACTGCTAAATTGAAATCGTTTTCCGTTGCTGTGTTCATTTTTACATCGCATAGTTTTAATGCCGTAAAAACCCGCAAGAACCTACAGCTGTGAAATCTTGCCGCTTTCCTGGCGCAGACTTGACATCAGGACTGATTGTTGTTTCTTCATTTTAATTACTAAAACTCATTAGCGCTCACACTTGCTGCACGTCCATTATCTCATACCAAACACAGCACTGTAAATAATTTATTACGTTTTTAATTAATTAGCAGTGAAACAACAGCCGACGCTCTCTGGAAGTCTAATTAACAGGCTCTCCACTGGCAGGCGGATAATAGCGATTATGTATGCGTAAATTATGCAGCAGCAGGAAATAACGTTCAGATTAGCATGCGGTAACCTGCGCCGCCTCTTAATTGTGCTCCTGAGCTTCATTATCTTGAAAAGAGGTAAATAACAATATGATTACAACTCATCTGGTCGGCTTTCCAGGCCCGTCACAGGAGGCAAGTAAGAGCCGAGTGTCATCAGCGCTCATTAGCTAATGAATAGTGATTGCTATGAAATTACTTAATCTTTCTCTTTTCTTTTTCCTCTCTCTTTCTTAATCAGCGGCGTATGATTGTCAAGAGGAATATTTTACCTGACAGCTCTCCACTTCCGTTTACTCTCTTAGTCCCCCAGCTTGCGCTCTTTCTCCCTCAGCAAAATCAACGTTCCGTCTCATTTCTACTCTCATTTTCATAATGGAGACCAGGATCTGTTCATAATCACGATGGGTTTACTCAAAAAAACTTCTTGTTTTTTTTTTAACCCGCACCTGTGTGCGTCATCTCAGGTTTATCCACAGTTGGAAATTTTTCATTCTGGAAAGTGTTGACCTCCTGGAGGAGAAATGATTTGCTTAAACAATGATGCACTCATTAAGTTTAAATAAAAAAGAAAACTGGAATTTGGGTTACAAAAAAGGGTTACATCTTAACAAATAAAAAAAGAAATAAATCTGAAAGAATTAAGCCAAAAAAAAAAAAAAAACTTTGGAATGGATTGAGCCCAGAATTGGGGCAAAGAAGTTTCTAGCAAAGTCTCTGACAATCTCGAAAGAGTTCCTACACCACCGGAACTTTAAAACTTTGGTTCGGTTCTTAGAAAGTTCATATGAGAGAACATATATTACGACCTAGACACATACAGTACAGAGCAAAAGTTTGGACACCCCTTCTCATTCAGCGAGTTTTCTTTCTTGTGTTCTTTAGCCCAAACGCGTCTCTTCTGCTTGCTGCCTGTCCTTAGCAGTGGTTTCCTAGCAGATCTTCTAGCATGAAGGCCTGATTCACACAGTCTCCTCTTAACAGTTGTTCTAGAGACGTGTCTGCTGCTAGAACTCTGTGTGGCATTGACCTGCTCTCTGATCTGAGCTGCTGTTAAATTGCGATTTCTGAGGCTGGTGACTCGGATGAACTTCTCCTCCGCAGCAGAGGCGACTCTCGGTCTTCCTTTCCTGGGGCGGTTACGCATGTCAGCCGGGTTCTTTGTAGCGCTTGATGGTTTTTGTGACTGCACTTGGGGACACTTTCAAAGTTTTCCCAATATTTCGGACTGACTGACCTTCATTTCTTAAAGTAATGATGGCCGCTCGTTTTTCTTTACTTAGCTGCTTTTTTCTTGCCATAATACAAATTCAAACTCTGTGAAGGTGTGTCCAAACTTTTGGTCTGTACTGTAGTTATTTTGTTCAGCTTTGAAGAATTCAGCCAGAGACAAAAAATGTTATTTTGGGAATACGCTCTAATAGAGATAATGTGATTTTAAAAGATGAAATTTTATGAAAATAAATCCTAGGAAACACGTTGCAAGGGAATTGTTCCAGTTCAGTTCCAGGAAAACAAAAGACTTCCAGGAAAGTTCAAAGAAAGTCTGTTCATCCAGACATATACAGTAGGCTATAGGAATTAAACGAGGGGGCTGTTTCATAGACACTTGACATAGGACAAAGAAAATTTACACACCATGTCAAAAAACCTTAACAGTAACAGTTTGGGGACGGACCATACAAGTACACACGTGGACAAAATTGTTGGTACCCTTCGGTCAATGAAAGAAAAACTCACAATGGTCACAGAAATAACTTTAATTTGACAAAAGTAATAATAAATAAGAATTCTATGAATGTTAACCAATGAAAGTCAGACATTGCTTTTCAACCATGCTTCAACAGAATTATTAAAAAAAATGAACTCATGGAACAGGCCTGGACAAAAATGATGGTACCCCTAACTTAATAGTTTGTTGCACAACCTTTTGAGGCAATCACTGCAATCAAACGATTCCTGTAACTGTCAGTGAGACTTCTGCACCTCTGTGCAGGTATTTTGGCCCACTCCTCATGAGCAAGCTGCTCCAGTTGTTTCCGGTTTGAAGGGTGCCTTTTCCAGACAGCATGTTTCAGCTCCTTCCAAAGATGCTCAATAGGATTGAGGTCAGGGCTCATAGAAGGCCACTTTAGAATAGTCCAATGTTTTCCTCTTAGCCATTCTTGGGTGTTTTTAGCTGTGTGTTTTGGGTCATTGTCCTGTTGCAAGACCCATGACCTGCGACTGAGACCCAGCTTTCTGACACTGACCAGCACATTTCTCTCTAGAATCCCTTGATAGTCTTGAGATTTCATTGTACCCTGCACAGATTCAAGACACCCTGTGCCAGATGCAGCAAAGCAGCCCCAGAACATAACAGAGCCTCCTCCATGTTTCGCAGTAGGGACAGTGTTCTTTTCTTCATATGCTTCATTTTTCCATCTGTGAACATAGAGCTGATGTGCCTTGGCAAAAAGTTCCATTTTTGTCTCATCTGTCCACAGGACATTCTCCCAGAAGCTTTGTGGCTTGTCAACATGTAGTTTGGCATATTCCAGTCTGGCTTTTTTATGATTTGTCTTCAACAATGGTGTCCTCCTTGGTCGTCTCCCATGTAGTCCACTTTGGCTCAAACAACGACGGATGGTGCGATCTGACACTGATGTTCCTTGAGCATGAAGTTGACCTTGGATCTCTTTAGAAGTCTTTCTGGGCTCTTTTGTTACCATTCGGATTATCCGTCTCTTTGATTTGTCATGAATTTTCCTCATGCGGCCACGTCCAGGGAGGTTGGCTACAGTCCCATGGATCTTAAATTTCTGAATAATATGTGCAACTGTAGTCACAGGAACATCCAGCTGCTTGGAAATGGTCTTATAGCCTTTACCTTTAACATGTTTGTCTATAATTTTCTTTCGAATCTCCTGAGACAACTCTTTCCTTCGCTTCCTCTGGTCCATGTTGAGTGTGGTACATACCATGTCACCAAACAACACAGTGACGACCTGGAGCCCTATATATAGGCCCACTGACTGATTACAAGATTGTAGACACCTGTGATGGTAATTAGTGGACACACCTTGAATTAACATGTCCCTTTGGTCACATTATTTTCAGTATTTTCTAGGGGTACCATCATTTTTGTCCAGGCCTGTTCCATGAGTTTATTTTTTTTTTAAATAATTCTGTTGAAGCATGGTTGAAAAGCAATGTCTGACTTTCATTGGTTAACATTCATAGAATTTTTTTAAATTATTACTTTTGTCAGATTAAAGTTATTCATGTGACCATTGTGAGTTTTTCTTTCATTCACCGAAGGATACCAACAATTTTGTCCCCGTGTGTATATGGATGTACTGGCCAGTTGTCCACAAACTTTAGATTACTGCTCCTTAGACCAACAATATTGTGCAAAAGAGCTGACTCCCCACATTTCTTCATATTTTACTTGTATTTTTCATATCGTCTTGAGGAATAGTTCTTCAGGCATCCTGAAGGATGTTTTGGCTCAAATTTTTTCGAAAGTTTCTCTCCCTTACTTTCGGTCCGTCCAGGCCCTGTATCTGAGCAGTTTCAGAGGCATGTTTTTTGTTTGTTAAGCCACACAGTGACCTATGAATCATTCAAGCATAAAACACCATTTAACTCGAGGCATGAACTAGTGAGAAACATTTGCAGATGACGACAGATGATCAGGCCAGTGATTAATATACTGGTGATGCTGAATGCTGAGTGACTGGAACAAGAAGGGAAATGAGGTCGCTGCTGAGTTAAACAACGTAAACAAACCGTTTAAATTTTTTTTTAATCGTTAGGTACATTTCAGCCTGTTGCAGGAAAAATATTCCTATTTCTTTCATTTAATTTTATTCAATATCAAAAAACGAGTGATTGTTGCACAGTCCTGTATAACATAATAATGAGAATGTAGAACTTTGTGAACATAGCAGGTCTTGGCAATGGGACGACGGGACTGTACACCTTCGGAAGCATGGGACTATATAAATGTTGTCTTGTCCCTTCTCATACAGTGAAGCCTTGTGTATACTGACAGAACTGCGAGTGCGGTTTGTCCCCTGGAGAATCGCACTGTCTGTAAAATCCGATCCTTCATCTCTTTTTGCTGAGAACACAGACGCAGAACCACACACGCAGCTCATTAATAACACTCTTTTCACCTCTTCTGCGACCTCAGAACAATCGATGGCGGTGTTTTGAGTGCAGTGTCTGTGTGAAAAATGGCATGAATGTGAGTGGGCTGATGGAGACGAATGTCTGTGCTCGTTGAGGTCAATTCCACTCTGGCTATCCGAAGAAACTCTTTATCTTTGTCTTTCTCTTTTTCTCTTTTCCCTCATGTGTCCTGGTATTTGTCATCCCGGATAAGAAATCCATGGCCGGGAGCGGTGCCGGTGTGTAATAGATTCTCGCTGCCGTGACCTCTGACCCGTGACTCATTAAGGTGTAATACAGGGTGACGTAGCGCCAATTTATCTCCTCGCTAAGGGTGTTTAAAGCGCGGCCGATCGATGGGACAGGAGTTCGCTTGTGCTGTGTGTCATCGTTTTTAATGAAATATAGATTCAAGACTGTTAAACACACTTGCAGGGGCCGGACTAGAAACAAGACTGGGGCTCCCTTTCTTCACAGCCCTAAATAAAGTCATCCATTAAAAAAAAAAAACGATGGATCGATAGGAGGTGAAGCTAACACGCCTTTCGTGAATGTGAGCACTGTGTTGCATGGGTCGGGATAATAAATCACAGTGTAGAGATAGGAGTGTGTGTGTGTGTAGCTTGAAAATCCCAACCTGACTAGCATGGTGTGTCACTGCAGCTATATCTGTATATCTGTGAACACACACAATTTTGCTGTTGATTATTTTTTTTTCTATAATACCAGCTTATTTAAACAGGAGGAAACACTACATTACCAGTTTACTAGCATGTGTAATCACGGATATGGTGAAGTTTACCAGAGGGGTTAGGCTAGTTAGGAGTTTATGTAAGAGTCTCCTGTGTTACGGTGTTGTTACTGTCAGAGGAAAAGATATCCCGGACAGAAAGGTTTACACTTGATGGTTTCTTGATCAAATAAAAAGACTTTCTTTAACGAGAAAGAAACTTTCCTTACAGAAAAGTCTAGAACATGTGATAGGGTGACATGTGAACACTTTATTGATTCCAGGGAAACAGAGAGTCACAGAGTAGAAACACCAACATAAGAGCCAACAGAAAACCTAAAAGCCCAGAGGCAAGAAACATTGCACTCGCCACCCCTCTAAGGTTCTACTCCTGGAGCAACCCCAAAGACAGCCACTCCAACGTATAACATCAAATGTCCCAATGCTGAGCATGTGAAGCAGACTTATTCTTAAGAACTGAAAATGTGAGTTGGTGTGAGGGCAGTGAGAGGACCTAGCATGGTGACTGGGCTGGTACTTAGCATGGGAGGTAGAACTGAACTGGTGCATGTTTTTTAGAGCTGAACGTAGTATGGCATGTGGCTTGGACTTGGTATGGAAGAACTGGTGATTGAGACATTGAGATTGAGGTTGGAACACTGGAATGTAATATGAATACAAAGCCAGAACCTCAACTGGTCATAGTGCTGGGATTTGATATGGGAACTGAACTGGAACCTGACAGGGGTATTGGGCCAGTACTTGACATGGTCATATTGCCCATGTGTGGAACTGGAACTGAATATGGGAGTTTGTGTGTGGGTGGTGAGAGGACCAAGCAGAGAGCCAGAGCTTGACATGGTGATAGTACTGGGATTTGACGTGGGCACTGGGTCAGGACTTGACATGGCCAAAGTCCTGGGACTTGGGCACTGGATCAGCACTTGGCATCATCAAAGTGCTGGGTCTTAAACAAACATGTACCCAGGACATGGCACGGAAATAGTGCTTGATAGATTTGATAAAGGTACTTGCATTTTCATGATTTGGTCATTTTCCTAGCTTTCAAGAGTAGTTACTTTGGAACCAATCTAGTGCTTAAGATAGGAAAGGCCACTTTGTGGACTATTTAAAAAAAAAAAACTTGGCACAGTGTCCTCAACTCCTGGTGCTTCACCAGTCTGGGTTACAAAGCAATTAAGACATTAGTGAAACTGAGGTCTGCGGCACGCATGAAGTTCTTGAAACCAGGGGATGGCGCCAGCATGATGCCCTTAAAGCTTCCTGCTGGCAGAGGAATCATGTTGTCCTCCAAGTCGACAGGGGGTACAGCCAGGAAGTCTTCAAAGGTGGCTGGTATCACAGGGCATGGCTCAGGCAGAACACAGGTTGAGCAATGCACGAGCCATGTATAGCATGGCATGATTTTTACCTGGTCGTAATGATCTCTGGTCAAGTTCTGAAGGACACCAAACTGTAGGAAGCACCAGATTGGCCTCTACAGGGGGCTGAAAAGGGCTGGAGATGGAGCGTCGATTCATTTATTTTAAATGTGATTTATATTCGACCTTTTTTTAAAAAAAAAAACATTATTCATTTATTTTAATGTGACATCAGATTTGTCAGCTAGCTGAGTTATTTAGAGCATAGCATCTTAACAAGGATCATTCACAATAGTCACCTAATAACTGTTCTAGATTGTTAGAACGGTTATTGATAGGATCAGATATGTATTTATTTATTTATTTATTTATTCATTCATTCATTCATTTTAATTGCTGGTGAATGAGAACACTGACACTAGACTGTGATGTATGACCTGATGAAAAACAAATAACGTCAAAACAACAGCCGATTTCATCATCTGCTTGACAGCCATGCTAATCAGCCTCCATTAACTTGTGTGTATGTGTGTGTGCTTTTAGACACTGCAGGCACTCTCTGGGCACCGAGTGTGTGATTACAGTGAAAAAGCTTCACTGTGATTGCAGTGTTCTCATGTCAAGCACTCTGCATCATCGTCAACACGTCCTGGACTGTCCTGCTGGGGCGATAATGATAAGCGCCATCCCTCTAAACATACACACACACATACGCATACACACACACACACACACACACGATTATTACATGCTGTCTCTGAGACATCCATCTCTCTCACCCACCCACACACACACACACACACACACACACACACACACACACACACACACAGAGTGATATTAAGTGCAATGCTCCTGTCAAAACCCATCATAAAGCCTTATGGCTTGTTATTGGACAGATGAGTGGAATAAATGGGTGTGTAAGAGCAAGACAACAAGGCAAAACACACACACACACACACACACACACACACACACACACACACACACACACACACACACACAAATCTACGTGAAGACCCGTGTGTAAGCTAAGTTATTTTATCCATTCAGCCAAGCAACAGAAAATGTCCTCCCTTATTTTAAATGTCCTTGGATCAGTCAGGTGTGAATTGTATGTCCATGTCCCTCAGGGAGCTCCACTCATCATGTGGACATCGAGAGAATAATACAACAATAAAATGTTTGTAGAAACGGTCAGTGTGTGTAAATCTGTTTGAAAACCACAACGTCTTGTGTTATTTAATTTTTTGGGGGGGCTTTTTTAATAAACATGGACATAACCCCAGAGAAAGAGAATTTATTGTTTTACTTGTAATCATTTCTTTTCATTTAAATCCATTTCCTGATACTGTACCCCTTTTCTGTCACATGCTAATCAGCTAGTTAACCTGCTAAATAATACAACAAGGCTAAAAAACAACAACAACAACAAAAAAACTCTATCTCACACACACACACACACACAATAATACAACAGGGCTAAAATCACTCAAAAACTCTCTCTCTCTCAAACACACACACACACACACACACACACACACACGCTGATTAGACGCTTGAATGATAATGCTAATGTGTGTGAAGCAATGATAACCTTTCAGCTGATTAGTCCAATTACCGCAGAGCTAAAGAAATGAGCTACAGAAATGATTTCTGTTTACACACATGATCTGTTTGTTTACACATACTGGCTAACCCCAAGTAGACCTGCTCACTGCTGACTGTGTTTGTGTGTGTATGCGCGTGTGAGCATGTGTTCAGACTATTTTGTTGAATCACCATCCAACTTTTGGTCTACATCGTTAAAAGATGTCAGAGGGATGTTTATTAAAGACAGAGAGACACTTATTAAAGACAGAGAGACACTTATTAAAGACAGAAATGTTTACTAAAGACAAAGAGACGTTTATTAAAGCCAGAGAGATGTCTCTTAAAGACAAAGAGACGTTTATTAAAGACAGAGAGACATTTATTAAAGACAGAGAGATGTTTATTAAAGACAACAAGACGTTTATTAAAGCCAGAGAGATGTTTATTAAAGACAATGAGACGTTTATTAAAGCCAGAGAGATGTTTATTAAAGACAGAGACGTTTATTAAAGAGAGAGAGACGTTTATTAAAGACAAAGAGATGTTTATTAAAGACAGAGAGACGTTTATTAAAGACAGAGACACTTATTAAAGACAGAGAGATGTTTACTAAAAACAAAGAGATGTTTATTAAAGCTAGAGAGTCTTTATTATAGACAGAGAGACGTTTATTAAAGACAAAGAGATGTTTATTAAAGACAAAGAGCCGTTTATTAAAAACAGAGAGATGTTTATTAAAGACAAAGAGACTTTTATTAAAGACAGAGAGATGTTTACTAAAGACAGAAGAATGTTTATTAAAGACAGAGACATGTTTATTAAAGACAGAGAGACATTTATTAAAGACTGAGAGATGTTTACTAAAGACAAAGAGACGTTTATTAAAGACAGAATTGTTTATTAAAGACAGAAATGTTTATTAAAGACAGAGAGACGTTTATTAAAGACAGAGAGACGTTTATTAAAGACAAAGAGACGTTTATTAAAGACAGAGATGTTTACTAAAGACAGAGAGACGTTTATTAAAGCCAGAGAGACATTTATTAAAGACAGAGAGATGTTTATTAAAGACAAAGAGACGTTTATTAAAGACAGAGAGACGTTTACTAAAGACAGAGAGACGTTTATTAAAGACAGAAAGACGTTTACTAAAGACAAAGAGACGTTTATTAAAGCCAGAGAGACAATTATTAAAGCCAGAGAGACGTTTATTAAAGACAGAGAGACGTTTATTAAAGACAGGGATGTTTATTAAAGACAAAGAGACGTTTATTAAAGACAGGGATGTTTACTAAAGACAGAAATGTTTACTAAAGACAGAGAGACACTTATTAAAGCCAGAGAGATGTTTATTAAGAACAAAGATACTTTATTATAGACAGAGAGACATTTATTAAAGACAAAGAGACATGTATTAAAGACAAAGAGCCGTTTATTAAAGACAGGGATGTTTATTAAATACAGAGAGACATTTATTGAAGACAGAGAGATGTTTACTAAAGACAAAGAGACATTTATTAAAGACAAAGAGACGTTTATTAAAGACAGAGAGACACTTATTAAAGACAGAGGGATGTTTACTAAAGACAGAGAGACATTTATTAAAGACAAAGAGACATGTATTAAAGACAGAGGGATGTTTATTAATGACACAGGGATGATTATTAAATGAGTCAAAACATTTTTCAAAGACAGAGATGTTTATTAAAGACAGAGACATTTTTTTTAAGACACGGAGATGTTTATTAAAGACAGAGACATTTATTAAACGCATGTTTAAAGAGAAGTTAAAGAGATTAAAGGAAACAAGCCATTCATCAAAGGAGCAGAAACTGTAATCAGTTTAATTATTTATTTGCTAATGTTTGTATTTATTTCAACATTCACTACTGACAACAGATGAAACAATTTTTATGAAACCTTTATTCTCACATCACTTATGTACGCTCTGAGGATAACAAACTTTAAAATTCTTTACATGGTTGGGAAACACCCATGTTTAACCCTTTAATTACCCATCATCCAGTAAATGTTATCCGTTTTTTAAATAACTCTTTCAAAACTTTACACACATTGTCCGATACACAACATGCTCATGTCATGAAGCTGGAAAATAGCTCTCTTGAGATTCCCTGGCTTTTATTAATTTCGGCGTTTTTCCCCTCAAATGCCTGCGATTTTGAAGCCCCATTAGCTTAGATACCCGTGTGTGTGTGTGTGTGTGTGTGTGTGTGTGTGTGAGGCTCGTTCAAGGACGCCCGGCTCCTGAGGTGTGTAAGCGGTCGAGGATGCGAGCCAAGCGGGCCGTGAAATCACCTCTCTCTGGATTGGAAGGCGTGGACACGGGTTTTTAATGATGAGCTCGTATCTTTTATATGACAAACACACCGGATGACTCTGTTCGCTTTAACGCACAGTTAGGCGGAGGAGGCTGTAATGAGATTAATACGACATGCCTGGTGAGCAGCAGCATGGCAACAGCCCTGCCCCCCCCCCACACACACACACACACACACACAGTTTATGGGCTCCTGGTTGACAGCATGCACACTGCTTGCCAAACATTGCAAAATGAAATAATGAAGCCACAATCAACAACAAGCACAAAATGTACAAAACAACCTGTCATTCTCTTTTACAATTTAAGGAGGGTGGGGCTAAAGTGTGAACATGTATACCAGCTGACAGCATGAACCAATCAGAATTAGTGATGTGAAAAACCTTTTGACACGCACAACCCTTCCACGCTGTCACCACACACACTTTGACTACAGGATTATATACAGTATATGTACTGTAATCTCAGACTCTCTCTATGGCTTCAGCACAGTTCACAGTGTGATTATCATTCAGAAAACTAGTGTGAAGTTATAGAGAGTGTTTCAGATGGAGTTCCTCTGAGGTGATAGCCAGGCCTGGTTAAACTTTTAGCAATTCCTGCACTATATCACAGCTAAGCATGTAGGAAAATCTAAAGGAATTAAAAACCTAATTGGAGTCTCTGGCTGCTGTTTGGCTGCCCAGGGCGCCCTCATGTCTGTGCTTCCCTCTGGCTTTACCATTTACTTGTGCTGTTATAGTTAGTCTGAGGTCCCGGCTTGCACTCTGAACAAAATATACACTGACCTTATGAACTGCGTAACTCTGTCCCCTTTTCGCTCCTGAGTTATCAGTGATCCTGATCCATTCTGCCATTCGCACCTGCCTGATCCGTTCTGATGTTGGTTGAAATTCCCATCACATGGAGATCACTCAGTTCTGCTGAGACCCATATCGTCTGCTCAAACCTACTGTACATGCGACTACTGAGGACAGTTTGACTTCAAAAGCATGAGCGCGCATTGGATTTAACAGTTGTCCTATGAAGACCTAAGGCCTGTGCTTACTGTGATATGATAGAGTTACTATGAGCAGTGAACGGTATCATGTTACAGTAAGCATGAGTAGGGTGGTCAGGGGTTGCTCAGTGGTTAAGGCATTGGACTATGGTTCGGAATGTCCTAGGTTCAAATGTAACAGTTATAGACATCACAGAGCACAATAGACATCATGGTGAATTTCCTAGTTCCTAGTCCAATTTCACCTTTTTGACCATGTAGCACACCATTACAGAAGGAAGCGATTTATTAATCTGGTATCACCCAAATGAGGACGGGCTCCATTTTAAATCTGGTTCCTCTTAACGTTTCTTGCCAGTTTCAAGCCATTTTAAGAAGGCTTTCCTTGCCACTTTTGACTCTGGCTTTCTAAATAGATATAAACGTATTAGGCATCAATTTGAAACACATGGAACAACTTAAAGAACTTGAGTAACCAAAATCTTATCCCTTTGAACAAGAAAAAGCGTAAGTGTTAAAAAGTTTTGTTTCAGGTTTTAAAACTTTACCAAAGACTCTAACAAACTGCAAGACCTGAGGCACCTGCACCTGTTACCTACACCTGACTGGACGAACTATGGCTACCTTTTTAAGGCTCTAATGGCTTTCGGCAGAGATGGACGGTTTATCTCATGGATCATGCTGAAGATAAACAGAACACCAACCAAAACCTTCCCAGTTTTCAGCAGGATTCAACAAAGCTGCAATCCATCTAGCCTGCTGTATGCCAAAACCTGCAGACCTTTCACTAGCAGAGACAGTTCAGTGGTTAATTAATTGAAAAACTAATTGGAAGATCCCAAGTTTTTATTCTTCAAGCTGGCATTTGGGGGCCCTTGAGCAAGGCCCTTAACCCTCAACTACTCCTGTCTATAATAGGAGAAATTACATCACTCTGGATAGGTGTGTCTGATAAATGCCTTAAATATGAAAGTAAATGTGACTTATGGGAAAACTAGTGGCATATGCTGATGATGTCACTATAATAACCAGATCTAAAGACGACCTAAAGCACCGTCATATCTTCCAGAAAGCGTATTGTGCATGCATAAAGTGGAACAAGACTGAAGCTTTGCTCTTAGGTTGATAAAATGACCTTCCCCAACCATGCACTTGAACATATTATAAGTCTTCTGTGCCATAGACAGATCAATGAAAAAACACCTGAAAAAAAATAAAAATCTGGAACTGGCACATAAGGTGAAGTAAAATGATGAAACTCCAAGGTCAAAGACCTGATAAAGTCATAAATGACTCCGTACTGTGGAATCAACTAACTGTGTTGGATCCTCCTCTAAAACGTCTGTAAAGCACTGGCTTATTTCAGTTTACCAGAGTTTGGCGGTGGGCAGAGACCTGATTCATCGTCCATCCATGATGAAGTTCATGATACAACAAAATGCTTTTAGGTATGGTTGACATGGGCAGCCATCCGGGGTCACATCCTGCTCAGTAAAACCAGTTATGCAGTGAAATGTTCCCAAATAAGCCACGCTTTATTCATGATACTGTGAATACTGTATATATGATATTCTTTCACAGACATACTGTATGGTTTCTGTTTTTGTGAAATTGTTGTGGCGTGAGTAAATGTAATAGTAGCCAAAATCAAAGCTTGAATATGTAAAGATCAAAGCCATCAACAGCCAAGTTACTAGAGAAGAGGAAAATAGAAAAGTATAAGGAGGCAAAGGATAAAAGGTATGCAGCTGTCTTATCTGTTTATGAGTATAATATCATGTAGTGAAGGAAGCTAGTATAGCACTCATGGTTTCCTCCTCCTACTACACACACACACACACACACACATTGGATAATTACTGCTGTGATTAATATGTTTCAGCTGCAACAACGCCAATTGAAACACTGAGGAGCTTCTCATTTCTTAAACAACCATATCAGTGTATCGTGTATCTCATAAATGTTACGTTACTATGTTTACAGTTGCAGTGGAAACACTGTAATGCCTTCAATTTTTCTTGCTGCTTCAATTATTGTATTATTTACAAACACTTCTAATAATAATAATAATAATAATAATAATAAATTTTATTTGTAGGCGCCTTTCATGACACTCAGGGACACCTTACAAACCATAAAAAAACAACATACAAACATGGAAATAAATAAATAAATAAAATAAAAAACAATATGCACACAATAGTGTTAAAGATATGTCTTCCTGAATAGATGTGTTTTCAAACGGGATTTAAAAACAGTGATAGAGTTACTGTTACGGATATCGGAGGGTAGTAGGTTCCACAGGTAGGGGGCAGCGTAGCTAAAAGCTCGAGATCCCATGGTTGCCAAACGCATACGAGGAAGAACCAGGTTTAAATTCCTACAAAGGAATATTCCTACAAAGCCTTGGTCGATGTACTGTAATATCTGTCTCTTTAGTACAGAAGAGGATTAGGGCCACCATTAAAATGTATTAGATTTCTGATTTTTTTTTCCCTCTCTCAGAACTTTGAATTTAGTCAAAGAAGGTTTTTATCTGAGATTAAAGTCCGAATTTTGAAGAAAAAAAAAAAAAAAGTCTGTCATGCTTATGAACTGAAGGCTTATGGACAGTGTTTCAAGAAGTTAAGACTTTAAACATTAATCAAAACAGTGTCCTGAACAGAACAACTGGATAAATCAACAAAGCCAGAGGCTTTGAGAAGCAGTGACACAAACTTCCTAATGAGAAAACTTCAATTACGTCCCAAGTACACTGAAGATCGTGTCCGTAAAGGCACAGAGCGCCCTCCAGGGGTCACTCCTGACAAAATCCAAATCATGAATTAAACATCAGGGCCCCGTATTCACAAAACTTCTTAAGCCTAAAAGTTGCCCATAGTGATGACATTCTAAGAAAATTCTTAAAATTACGACATTTTCTTAGAATTTAAGACTAAATCTTAGTAAACACAAAAATGATTCACCAAACATCTCAGGCCTAAAAACAGCTCCTAAGATAAAAATTAAGAGTAGAGAGAAGGACTTTTTTTTATAGGAGTTTGTATAGCAGAGAACAAAATGGTGGAAAGAAAAAATATACTCCAAACACTGAATGTAAAGATGAAAGTAAACACTGCTTCCATATCTCTTAGATTGTTGGCTACATACCATCCAAAAGTGCAACTTGAACAGACTGTCCTGCAATCATGTAAATTGGTAAAATCAATCTAAAATTGATTAAAATCATTCTGTTAAATAAATGTAAGAACTTAAATATAGTAACTACTGCGTGGAAATTGGTGGCTTCAAAAGTAGACACATTTTCAACTGTTTAATTATCTTTAAGACATTGAGCCTACAACAGAAACATTGCACAAAGTAGACTGTATTCATGATTATACAATTCCTCATATACAAATATTATGATTTTACTGTCTGTTCTACAGTATTATCATGTATTCTATTTTCACAAAGAGCGCATTTCAAGACCTTTACAGAGGTCAGAGGTTATTTCTTTACCAACCAATTACAGTCCTTGTATTGCTGTATCATCCCTACCAACGGGGTCGACAACGCCCCCTCACTAAGATAAAGGTTTTTGAACTCCTCTTGCTCAGAGTTTCTCTGAGAAGTTTCCTAAATCACTTTTAGTCTAGGACTCCCAGCTAGGACTTTTTAAGCTAAGATAGGTCTCTGAGAGAATTCTAAGAAGCGTTGTGAATACGGGCCCAGATTTCTAAACAAAATGTCAGAATGTTGAGAATAAGGTCAGAATTCTGAATTCAATAGTCAGAATTTTGAGGGAAAAAGGCAGAATCTTGAGATTAAAGTAGAACTCAAATAAATTGTTCATAGTGGCTATAAGCTCCTTATGTTTTTTAGTACCCAGGGGAATAAGAAAAAAAAAATCTAATTTTCTGAGCTTTCTCTGAGGCCGTATTGTAAGACTTCTGTGATGTAACTGAATGAAGACATGGATTAACATTAAATAGTCAATTGAATTGTGCATCATCAGTGTGAGTGTGTTATTTCACTAACTTGACCACATTGGAAACTTCCATTTTATTTAGCATAATAAAAAATAAATAAAACAGAGCTGTGGTTGAAGTGTAATCTTTTTTTTATTTTTTTTTTTAACTTTGTTAAACTTTTGAGACAGTTATGGGTGACGTTCCATGACTGAACAGTTTCTGAAATTAGATTACATGCTGTTAAACGTATTAAAGTCAAGGATCTCCAGCATGATCATGTCAATGGCATGTACGTACATTGAGAAGAAAAGAAGGGTAAAGGTTGTTTCCATGTAAACAGCACCAGTGAGCTCATTATATTTAATTAGTCTTTATAACTGTTGGTCATTTGATAAAAACAAGCATGTTACAGTTTTTTTCTCCTTCTGTTTATTTCGAATTTTTTATGTTTTGGGTGTCCTCTGAATGCATGATTTTGTCTTGTTGTTGTTCAACTATTCTTTGGAAAATAATCAGAGCTGTAGTGCTATTTGTTATTACTGGCATACACCTAGGATGGGGAGCAATTGTGCATGTGCGTGGTTATCTCTGGATAACCTACAGTGTTTGATGTTGTTGTTACCTTTAAATAAATATAATACTAGATTGGAAATGATATATATTGTGGAGCCTAACTATAATGCAAAACATTTTATAGTCAGTGCACAATAATGGTTTGATGCACAATGTTTGCTTTGTTTTGAGAAAGTTCACAATTTTGAAGCAAATTTAAGGACCAAGCGGGAAACCATGGTTTAATAATGGTTTCAGAAATCAGATAACATAAAGAACATAAAGTCCTGACCTTAACCCCATTAGAAGTCTTTCGTATGTCCTGGAGAGGACTTTACAGATTGGTTCAATGCTCTCATCATCAAAACAAGATCTGAGTAACTGAAGAAATGAAGATCTGAAGAAATGAATTCAACCCTGAATGAAAATGAATGTTTAAATGAAATAATAATAAAGAAAATTCTTCTAAAACCAAATACCCCGTAAAACCTATTCTACCAACCCCCCCCCCCCCTCTCTTCATTACTTATAGCTGCTTTCTATCAAGCACAGACTTAACCAAAAAAAAAAGTGTCCTGCTTTCTTCTGCACATCTTCTCCACCTCTCTTTCAATTTAATAGCATCCTAGGGGAAAGAGATATATATTTACATAATGGCTGTTATGTCTCAGAGCCTAAGGTAAAAAAAAAAAAAAAGGAAGGAAGGAAGTTAAATCGCTCTCTGTCCCACTATCTTCAAAAATATTTTTTTAACTTCGAGATGATAATGATGATATGAGATTAAATGATATCATGTAAACTCAGGAATGAAAACAGAAAGGAAAACAAATTTCGCTCTCGGGCAGAATAACACAATAACACATTAACAGAATATTAACAGAGACATGAATATGAATACATTTAGGCATTTGGCAGACGCTCTTATTTAGAGTGACTTACAAAAAAAATACACTGTCTGATGGATAGTTCTGTTTTGCCTCGGATACAGAAGAAAGCCTCACACTAATGCGCCTCATTCACAGTGATATGTACACTGGACACTTCATTAACATTAAACAGAGATGTTAAAGCCTTCCCTTTGTTTCGAGAAGTTTAGTGTAAAGAGACATTTGTTTACAGCATGGTCAGCATTGTGTTATTCATTATGAGGATTTCAAACTTTCCCAAACTTTTCCCTAGAGCGTGCTGAATCATCAAGAAAAAATTCTTGGTTCTTGGCTCATACCTTAAATTACCTACAGTACAAATTGACTATGCATTACCCACAGAATGTTAACTGAAGAATCACCTAGAGGTCTGCTACTAACCATGCCATAGCTCATGCTGAACTGTCAAGTACTGCCTAAGAACTGTCAGGATTTACCTCCCAACTGTTTTGAAGTATCTACAATACCAAGTGATTTGCTGTGAATTGTGAAATCGTGTCAAGACCTGCTATGATTTCTCACCGTTCTCACCATATGGCTACAGAAGTTCTTCTGTAATGAACCTCAACATACCCAGTGTAGTATGTGTTAGAGCATATAGTAATATTTAGTAATTGTTGTGCAGATGGTCACCTTTAGCCATTTCCGTGGATTTGCTCCCTGTATGAGACAGTCTTATGAGGATCCCAGTAGTGAGAGCTCAAAGCCATCACTTAACAAGGAATCTGATAGATTTGTAGGCTATATGATCTATTAGGAACAGGCATTAACAACATACAATATACTGTACAATTAGGCAATATAACACGGCTGTGATGTGGCCATATACACGGAAGCTTAAGATGACACAGCTGTTGTGATATCCAGCACAACGGCACAATCTGAAGTGTGATATTGCATTTATACAACAGTTCCACAAATACTATTTATTATCAAAAGATTGTGATTTTTTTTTTTTTTTCACACATCCTTCCCTGTCTGGCAGACCTAACTAACCATGACTCAGTTAGTGTACAGTAATTAACACGGGTGAAAGTATTACTTACCAGTACTATGCAGCCAGGAGCAGGAGGTGGTGGACAGTCCATATTTAAGGCAGCAGATACTGTATATGTACTTACTAACACTAGGCCTGGCCTTTTTTTTTTTTTCTATTCCCAATATATGCTGGTGTAGCTCACTAATTTGAGCCAGGAGTTTATCATCAAGTCCTGCGGCCATTCAATTCATAAAACGGAAGAACTCATAGTGGCCTGATGCTCCCTGGAAAGGCTGGAGACGAAGTGGTATGAGTAAATAAATTTTAGGACAAAATAGCAAACATTCATAATAACTTTGTTTGAAGAATGTAAGTACCCATATCATTACTGTTACCGCTGTGGGAAAGGGCATAGCACAAAATAGTTGGCCATGTAATTGTGTGCATTATAAACCATAACTACAAATTTTCATTTTCTGTACATAACCCCTAAAAAGTTAGAATTGAAAAAAAAAAAAAGGAAGTTTTTTTTTTTTCTTTTTCTAACTGGAATTTATTATCACTAATTGCAGGTTCAGTCTCAACAATGTTAGCTTGTCTCAGCAGGACTTGAAGACAATTTATAAAAGTATTATGCACATTAAAATAAAGTCCAGGCAGTGGTTCTGGAGAAGGAGTCATCAGATATTTCTTGCAGGAGTATCCTCTGTCTCCAAGGAGCAACTCATTAAATACTGAAGAAGCAGGAACATTTTAAGACAACAATTTAATAGCTAAAGCTTTAATAGCTACACCCTAATGAGGTGCGCATTCATACAAAGACTTGCTCAATATATCTAAGTTATAATTATACTATATGTGACCCAGAGCATTATTCTTCAAACAAGGGTTAACCTAACCCCAATCCATAACCCTAGCCCCTAAAACCACCTTAAATCTATCCATAAACACTATCACTAACTCCTAACAATAAACCTTAACCCTAAATCTAACAACCATAGCCATAAACCTAACCCCTAACATAACATCTCTCTCCTAAATGCACCCATAACCCCTAAAACTAACCTCTCGCAATGAACCTGGGCACACTGCTCTTCTGTCGAATTTGGTTTTCTTGTTCTTTTACTTCCTTCCATCTCTCTTGGATTGTTGGCTACATACCATGCAAAAGTGCAACTTAAACAGACGGTCCTGTAATCATCTACATTGTAAAAGCTGAGCCATTTGCTCCCATCAATCTGAAATGGATTACAAGTAATAAAATCAGTTGAGTAAATAAGTGTAAGAACTTTAATATACTAACGACTGTGTGGAAATGGGTTGTTTCAAAAGTAAACACATTTTCAACATTTGACTGTTTAATTATCTTATAAGATAACTAGCCTACAACAGAAACTTTGCATAAAGTAGTCTGTAGTCATGATTATACAATTTAATTATATACAAGCAATATGATTTTACTGTCTGTTCTATTATTGTACAAAGGTTATTTTTTATCAACCAATCACAGTCCTTGACCTGCTGCATCATCCCTAGCAATGGGGTCGACCACGCCTCCTCACTAAGATAAAAGTTTTTGTAATTTCCTTACTCAAGAGTTGCTCCAAGAGGTTTTCTAAATTACTTTTAGACGCCCAGTTAGGACGTTTTAGGCTAAGATAGGAGCTATCTGAGAGAATTCTAAGAAGCTTTGTGAATACGGGCCCTGATGCCTAAATCTAACTTTTAACCATAACCCTAAACCTAAACCTTTACACTAAAGCAACCTCATAACCCTAACCGTGTATAAGGGATAAAAAGAGTCATAAGGAGTCATAATGTCATTTATACTCAAGTTCTGTTAATATTCTCCTTGTTGTATTTTATTAAATCAAATTATTGTAGTTTATCTGAGCACTGATACCACTGTATGTACTGACCTCCTGTTAACCTTCTGGACTGACCTGGTCTTGTAATTTCTCCTTACTGTTTCTTTTTATTAGCACCTGATAACTAAGAACCCTTCAAAGGGGAACGCATTTAGCAAGAACTATGGACATATATGTTCTCAAATGAAGACATTGGGTTCTCAGGCGGCAAGATTTGTGCTCCCACTTCATGACATCTACGGGTGGCATGTGCAATATAATCTCAAGGAGCCTACACAGATACAGAATACCATTTTCAAAGAATTTGTACCTTTAATATATATATATATAAGTAGGCACTATTCTATCTTTAAGACCTCTCAAACTCCATACAGATTCTTTCTCAATACATCTGCTGAGTTTAACAGAATCTTTGCAGAAAGGTTGCAGAGTGACTTTCTAAAATACTTTCCCCTATGTTCTTTTATGATTATGAGGACAATCACTCACTCATTCATTGTCTGTCCTGGCTTTATCCTGCATGCGGGGTCATGGGGGGCCTGCAGCCCATCTTCACAATGCGCGGTACACCCTGGACAGAGTGGTAATCCATTGCATAACACACACACACACACACACACACACACTATGGGCAACGCCAATTAACCTTATCTGTATGACTTTGAACTGTGGAAGGAAAAAACAGAGCACCCAGAGGAAACCCACCAAGCTCAGGGAGAACATGCAAACTCCATGCATACAGACACAAGGCGGGCATTGAACATTGAATCATGAGAACATTGTTTTAGAATGTTGATATATGGAACTTTTAGTTTTCTAATAAAAAGGACACTGGGGTAACAGATGGAAATGAGAGGGAGGTCGGGGGGGGTGGGGTAGATGTATATATAGTTTATATTTATATTATAATTTATATTTATATATTTACAGATATTTGTTTACAATGTGTACTTTTCCAAAAATTTTATACCGATGTTTACGTAAAGCTTTTTACCCTAACAGACTAATTCTAGAGTATTTATCATAATTCTAACAGTTGTATTTTATTTATGGCATTTTATTTTAGTTTGTATTCGCACTGATCATTATTTTCTCTTAAAAAAAAAAGATCACTCTGTGTGCCTTAAATTGCGCCATAGGGATAAATGAAGTCTTTTTTTTTAATTGAATTGAATGTAATTGAATACATTATTACCCCTAGACGTTGTTAAATTTCCCAGGAGTCCCTCTGTCTTCCTCCTCATCCCTTATATGGTAATATAATTCTTATGGCTTGCTAGAACGCATTTGTTCTATCGAAAATGTCAATGGTGTTGATGTAGTAGAATTAGGAAATGGATTAGTGCTTCTATACTGTACCTCTTTTTCTGTTAATAAACCTGAGCAACCATTTAAACACATCATGTGTCTTGAGTGTGTGTGTGTGTGTGTGTGTTTCTCTCTCCTGGTCACAAGTGATGGCAAGTGTATCAGAGCATGGCGGGCACTTAAAGTGATTCTTTCCTCATTTTAAACCTATCTTGTATTTGGTTGTTCACTATGAATATAAAATTATTACATTTTACTCGATAAATTATAAGAATAAAAGTTATAGTGCATTAGATTTGTTTTTCACAACATCACAGACGAAAGGTCTGAAGGTCTGAAGTTCTACAGTAAATCAAACACAGAGGCACTTCGCTCACTTCTCACCTCTCATATCACCTCTAGTATCAGAAGATTAGCCTCATTAAAGCCGTGACTAATACACTGACCATGAGCTCATTCTCTCTGTTGCTATGGGAACGGCACCGTTAAAGCACATTTTCTGCGTCTGTGTAAGTTTTAACCTGGTCACATGTGGTGCGCATGCCCATGTACGTGTAGTGGATTTCAGTTCCATGCTGCTCAAATCTGTGCAGTAGTTGGACCTGCACCTTGTTAACTTGCACAGTCAAGATGTGTGAGAGAGAGCGAGAGAGAGTTAGAGAGAGAGAGTTTAATAGAGTGTTAGTGGCAGTTTGAAGCACTCGAGTGCGTTGGCTGATGACTCGAGTTCCAGGGAAAATGCAGGAATCTGTACAGCTGAGAATCCTCTTCATCTAACTGCACAGGGTCACGAACACTCGAGCAATGATATCGTGACAGAGAGAGAGAGAGAGAGACTAATATTTTCTATTCGTCATACCAGAAGCGCAAATCATTACCAATCTAATTGAGCAGATTATAATATTTTATATAGTTATGTAATTTATATCAGTTAATGCAGTAATGCATATGTTTCTATACTGTAACATGACATGGAACAATGCTATAGTGTCATAAGAGAGCGAGTAAGTGAGACAGAGAGAGAGAGAGACTTGTATTTTTACTTTTTTACAGCTCTTTATTTGAAACGTTCATGTGTTCACTCTTTCACTCAAAAGTGCACATATAAAAATACAAACCTCATTTTCAAAGCCCGCTCTTACTTTTAAAAGCCTTCCCTCTAAAATTATTCATCCTCATGAAACTGTGGAATGAACGTTTGGGAAAATAAAAAGCACACCACCACTAAGAGAAGGCTTAAAACTACGAGTCCTTCCCAATCGCTTATACAATCTGCAGCATTCTCTGCATCATTATGAGTTTCTTGTAAAAAAAAATAAAAAAAAATAAAAAAGCAACACCAGTCCGCTCCTGTTTCATTGAGTTGTACGGCACCGTTCTCTTCCTGTAGTCTCTTGCTCCATTTACGTTAAACGCTATGGCAGTGACCCGATTCATCATTATATATAAAAGGATGTACAGGTCACTGCTATTAGAAATCCGTTTTTATTAACATCAAGCTAAAAGGATTTTACCTTCATTCCTATGTATTTTGTTAGCTTGGTTACCACTGCTTTTACCCGGTACGTCTCCAGTTTTTCAAAGGATTTGTGCCGCAATAGTGTTTTAACATCTCTTACAAACTGAACTGTATTTGGGAAGTAATCTTTTGGATTGAGCCCCCCGGATCCCCTTTTGTTTCTTGCAAGAATTTATACATTTTTGTAGCCATACAGTATATCACTTCTGCCTTGTCAGCCTGTGAGCACTGAGACTTTCCTGGGTCTGTAGCCCCACCATCGCTTTCTTCATTTGCTTCGGACTCATTTTTCTTCCTTTTTGTAGGAACTTTAAAAATTGGCTCTGTTTCCATACCGTTAATAATACCGTTGATGTCGGTATTATTATTAGTATTATTATGATTATTTCCTATGTCATCTCCATTGCTGCCTTCTGTGTCTTCCTCCCGACCGGTTCATAAGGAGGAGTGGGTCTCTTCACACCTTTCATTCTTGTTTATCTTAGTTTTACTTGTACACCTCCCTGCAGACTCTGTCACAGTCACACCTGGGACTTCCCTGATGATACCCACCATGACTACAGGGAGAATGATCGCAACAGCATCTGTCTCAGAGGTATCCGCGGCTATGGGCTCCATCGCAGGGGGGCTGGCTGTCTCATGCTCAGCCGTAAAACGCTCGCCAGGCCCACCTACAGTCGGGCTGGGCTCAGTCTGTCCAGTCTACTTGTCTGTTGCTTCTTCCATATTTATCGGTTTAGGACACGCTCAAAGTCCTCTAATTACCCCGTTATTAAGTATCATATAGGATGTTCTGCAGTACTAAATTACAGCACTTGCTTAAACTCAGGATGTTTCCATCCAGTCGGGAGTCTTTTAATAGGAGAGACCAGTTTGCCATAACGCAAAAGCTCTTTATTAATCATTTTATCTTTAAACAAGAGAGGGACATTCGACAACATGATTTTTTTTTTTCAATTCAGAGTGCATAACTTTATTCAAGTCTTGGAGGAAGATCACAACTGCGCTGTTCATGCGAGAAGCAGACATGATGTTGCTATGTCCTCCCACATCTCCTACTGCTAAGCAGCATTCCTCCATGCTTGCCTTGATGACAATCCTTACACCATGTCTGAATGTTAGCTTTTCATATACATCTGCATTGCCATGTTTCCAGCATAAACGTGCTGGTTGCTGGCTCTACCCCACCAAAGCACACACAAACACACTCACTACTTTTAGTCTCACGCAGACACAACTTTGCTCAGAGGGAAAAAAAAGCTCTTTGAGCCCAGACCCTGGAGGTGCAAGGCAATAGCTCTTGACTTGACTTGACTTTGCTCGCACCACTCCACCTCCTCCTTCAAACTCGCACATGCGCACAGAGAAAGTGATTACTGTGCAAAAGTCTTAACCCCTCCATTTTTTCATATTAAATGAAATTAAATGATGTTGGGTGGCATAGTGGTTAGCACTGTCGTCTTGCACCTCCAGGGTCCGGGTTCAATTCCCAGCCAGATTCGATTCCCGTCTCTGTGTGCATGGAGTTTGCATATTCTCCCCGTGCTTCGTGGGTTTTTATCTGTGTACTCTGGTTTCTTCCCCAAGACCTGCAGATTAGCTGATTGTAATTGATGGATTGGCACCCTGTCCAGGGTGTATCTTACCTCGTGCCCTAAGTCTCCTGGGATATGTTCCAAGGGCCCCACGACACTGAATACATGATGTAGATTAAATGAAAGAAATGTGAACGTGTTTTACTCTGACAGGCTGCAAAGATACAATTAAAAAATTAGTTGTTTATGTAACAACCTCAGCAGCGAGCTCATTTCCCCTCAGCAACTCAGCATTCAGCATCAGCAGTATACGAATCATCGGCTTGATCATCTGTACCTGTTTCTCACTGGTTCATGCCTTAACATAGATGTTTGTTTTATATATATATGAGGCATGGTTTCCACTGGGCTTTTCAGTTTCTCCTCTTAGACCAAAGACATGCAGATTAGGCTAACTGATGTTCTGAAATTAATGTACACCTTGCACCCTGTCCAAGGTGTACTCCACCTCATGCCTTAAATCTCATAAGATAGGCTCCAGGCCCCCCCATGACTCTGTATACAGGATAAAGTCAAAATAGATGATGCATAAGTGATTCATAGGTCACTATGTGGCTTAACAAAAGATAAATAAATAAATAAATAAATACCTCTGAAACTGGCCAGGTACAGGGACTGGACTGAAAATGAGAGACAAAAAAGTCCTTCAGGACACCTGGAGAACTAAGCCCCAAGACTTCATTAAAAATAGAAGAAAGTCTGGCTCTTTGGAAGTAAAATATGAAGAACTGAGTGCACAGTACTCTATATTAATATATAAAACCTAAATTAAGACTTGTGCTGGGTGAAATGACCTAAAGATCATATCATAACATTTTAAATCATCTCTACAATACATGGTATGCACAAGAAATTATATTGTAATCAGTAGTGCTGCTTTTGTTATCAGAATATAGAAAAGATTTAGCATGGTTGTAAAGATAGCAGTCTCTCTGGCCCTAGGGCTGTTCAGTAAATAAGTTCAAGCAGGATACAAACGCAGTGAATGGTTTTACTGAGCAATAGCACAGATTAACTATTTGATCCAGTCATGATATACACTACAAACAGTTTATCAAATCAAGGGCAAATTGAAAAAAATGAGGTAAAGTTTAGTGTACAAGTCTGAGTGTTTATGGTAATAAAGCTCTTGGTGTTGAGTGTGGTTAAATAGATGGGTAGTGCTTAAGATCACGTGTGTGTAAGATCAGACCGCTGGGGAGGGAGATGGTACTGGTGGTGTGCTTTTGCCGTGTCTGAGGTTTGTGTTTGCTGTGAATTCTGGGAATTGCAGTTCTGAGCCGAGACAGCCCAGGAGACCATTTTAGTTGGCCAAATGTTGGAGTACCATTATTTGCGAACATTGGACCGTTGGTATGTGGTTGAGTGTGTAAGTTTGTTGTAGCAGCATCAGTCACTGGACTAAAAGTTAATATTTTTTTAAGCTTGGGGACAAGAAAGAATGCACAGTAAACACAAAACTCAGAGATGGCAAACTACAACGCCAAGCAGAGCACTCTACCAAGAAGATGACATTACAATGGGGCAATGGTGGCTCAGGTAGTTGAGGTACTGGGATGATGATCTGAGAGTTGGATGGTCCCAGACAAGGCCCTTAACCCCCATAAAGGATGCAGTATTTTTCAAAGCTTTAAACGTATTAGCTTTGATTCATCTTCCAGTGACTAATGTTGCTACTCTGATCATCGAACAAGAACCTTAACCACCTGAGCTGCCGCTGCCCCACTGGCCCGAATGTAACGTTTCGGGTCTCCCTGGTGGAGTGCTCTGTTTGGAGTCATAGTTTGCCATTTCTGAGTTTTGTATTTGCTATGTATTCTGGTGTTTAACCGTGAGATTATTTTCACACTGACGCATCACTGAGGATAATCATGATAATTTTGCCGTGTGACATGGACGCTGCACTGTATTGACAAAAATTAAGAAAACACATTGAGTTATTATTATCAATAAGTGAAGTAAACCCAGACTCTACTTCTGCTCATGTGATAATTGTGTTTTGGTTTATTTATAGTAGTTTAAAAAAAGAAAAGAAAATCTGTAATTAGCGCAAGATGCTAATGTTGAGAGGGTGTTTAATCCAAGCTGCTATCTGAACATTGTAAATGAACTTGTGAACTCCTACATTTCTTGTGGTAAGTTAACCTACATTGATTTCTGTTAGCTTAAGTGATGCAAAGCAGACAGCTAGCGGTTTGACACCATCTGTCACTCATTTTGGCCAAACATTCATTTATGCTTCATTTTATGCTTCAATACAATCGTAAAATTCACAATTTTACTCGTACAGTTGTCATGGAAAAAATCTCACTATAGAAACAAAGCATTTTTTTTGCACCAGGCTGCAAATGTTTATTTGTGTTGTAAAGTTGGGAATTTTAACATAGGGCTCTGTGGTGACTGACTCACTAAAGGAGCCTAGTGGTCATTCAAGGAAATTTTTTGGCATGTTTTGGCAGTTCCTCATTTTTAGAAATACAGGTTGCCCTCTTGGTCCAAAGTCTCTCTTTCACACATTTCAAAATGACCAGAAAAAAAAAAAATAAATTCACAAACCTTTCTTTATATGACTTTTCATACACCCTGTATTTTTTCTTATAGGTTTTGTGTGTGTATGTGTGTGTGCGTGTGTTAATATATACAGTAAGATTTGGCAGATTAAGTCTAATACACTGTATATAAGTTAAGACATATATTTGTCACATATACAGTATTGCACAGTGAAATAATTTCTTCGCATATCTCAGTATTTCTGGAGTCAGAGCGCAGGGTCAGCCATGAAAAGGTGCCCCTGGAGCAGGGGTTCCTCAAGGGCCCAAGAGGCTGAGCTGGGGCTCAAACTGTTGACCTTCCGATCAGTAACTCAGGGTATTAACATGGTGAGGCACTACACTATCCATATATTTGTTAGAGATTTACTCACACTTACATTAGACTGTAAAACTTTCCAGGCTTTTCTTTAATTGTTCTCCCTTTGTTAGTGTATCCATAGGCCGTGTAGACCGTGTCAAATCCTTGTTGCGCTTCCTTATTTCGTATATGGCAATACTTAGTTGTTTTGACGCATATACCTGTCACTTTCGCTTTCTTTGTTTTCCCCTGAACCTTATCGTTCTCCTCGAAACAAAATGCACATGACACAAGATGAAAATTTTTATATTCTGTTTGTGGTGTCTAGGGACCATCGTATGTGCTGTGTGTACATGTGTGTGTGTGTGTGTGTGTGTGTGTGCCCATGTCTCTCTCTCCTGGCTGGACACCGACAGGGCTGTCTGTAAGGATTTCATTTATTTATTTATTTAAAATGTATAGAAGGGATATTCAGTGTCAGAAAAGAAAATCCTGACACAAAGAACCCATATGTTACTGTTTTTGTAACAAGTGAGCTCCCCTAATGTGTGTTGGTGTGTTACTTTTATTTGAGGAGACATTGTTTAATGTAGGTGCAGCTCTCTGGAAGAGTGATGTGTCTGGTACGTTGTGTGAAGCTGAGCAATAGTGGCTTGTCATAATATCGTGAAATCCTGGTTCAGTGTCTAGATGATAATTTCCTTCTGGCCATGCTGCATTCTGAAGCCCTGTCCTATGTGCAGGTGACTGTCCAAAACACAGCATGTGCTGAAGGGGCGCTGTCCTTTCAGCACCTCTTTACCAAACGAGTGAGGAGTAAAAAGACGTTTGTATGCGCTTGTCATAGGCTAGCATAAAGTTAAAACGAAAAACATTATTTCAAAAGTTTGGGCACCCCAAGAATTTAGAGCTCTTAGATTACATCAAGTACTGAGACATTAATTAGCTTGTTAGGGCTATCAGTTATTTGCAGATGAGGCCACATGAGGCAAATTTCAACCCTTTTTAAATACTCTGACTCGTCCACCCCATGTCCAAACAATCAGCAGCCCTTGGCTCCTCTAAGTAGCTGCCCGAGAGATACATTAAGTATATTAATCTTGCAGTAAATAATTAAAATGATAATTAATCACACACACACACATACACACACACACACACACACACACACACAAAGCGTCAAAGGTTTGGGCAGCATCAAAGGTTCTATCCTCTGGTCTTTCCTGATTTTAATTTCTTTCTTTACTGTTAAGCAAGGCTAAAGCTATCCAAAATATGCAATACTCTGTAAAGCTTCATAACGGCTCTAATCTGAGATGCTGGTTGTTAATTGGTGATTTCTGAGGCTGGTGACTCTAAATGAACTTCTCCTCTTCCTGGGAAGGTCTTCATGAGAGGCAGTTTCATCATGGAGCTCGATGGAAAACAGGAACAGCTCAGCTGACCTCCATGTCTTAAAATAACAACTGACTGTTGTTGTTCCTTATGTACCTAATGCTACATGTTATTTTTAGAGTTTAAAAAAAAAAAAAAAAAAAAACAGTATTGTTCCAGGATGTAGAAAGAAAAAAAAAAAGTTATCCAGACTGGTTGTGTATATATCCTGTCAGTTCAATAAGTATTTAGACAAGACAATTTTCATATTTTTGCTCAATCTTAATGGAATTCTTGAATCTTGAAGGACACTGAATACACTGCCAAGCTCAGCGAAACCAAAAGGCCTGAAAAGACCCTGATGCAAGTAAATGATCAGAGAAAGATTGTTTTGCAGAAGAAAAACCCTACAGAACATCCAGCCAACGCAAGCAAACTGTGAAGGAGATTTAGTAAGAGTATTATTGTCAGTGTCAAGTATACAAGCAAGAGACAGCTTCAGGGGGTTTACCTTAAACATCTGCAACAGAAAGGCCAGATTAGAATAAAATAAATTAAATAAAAACTGGCCAGTACAAGAAACTGTCCTTGTACCAGAATGACTGGAGGTAAAGAATATATAGAAAAAAAGGTAGGAATGTCCTTATATTTACATACCGTATCATGTATGGCTCGGGTGTTTATGGGTTTTAATGGAACAAGATCACTGGTGATGTGAAATAGCAGAATGGATACTGAAGTCTATAGAGCTCTTCTTTCTGCTATGATTCTGTCAAATGCTGTAAAACTGATAGGACTCAATGTTTCGTAGAAGGATAACAGCACGAAAGCAACCCAATGCACAGAAATGGAATGTTTTGAAAGGCTGACAAAAGTTGACTTGGACACAATATATAAATGAATGAATGAATGAATGAATGAAAAAAAAAATAGAAAAGTAATTTCACCAGAGTGTCTTTTTCTCTTATTTTTCTCTGTGTCTCTGTCCGTGTTCCTCCTAAACCAGACAGATAGGATATTGAATTGGTGTGAAACAGGATTTAAGTGTGTCTTGTTACCCCTGCTGACCTTCCTCCATAGTATGATATTGAATTATTTTGGAAAATGCGCCTTAAAGCAGACGAAAAAGTCCAGCACCATCACCCATCGTCTGTTTGTGTATGTCATATAACCTTAAAAAATAATCTGGAGGAAAATGACAAGCGACAGCTCAGGGGGGTTTATGGCATTACACCGGTGATGGGTGTTTAGCGTGCTCAGCCTTGACACTGCTGTGCACTCGTCTATTAAATATTGAAGTCTGACATTTTATTGTGGGCTTTATTGAATAAACAGAGTGAGATAAAGGGCCTTTCCTTCAGCAGCCTCAGAGCTGAACTGAATGTTTACTCAGGAGGAGTAGAAACACAACATACCAGATTGCCGTCTCCACAGAAAATTACTCCAATCAACAAATATGTGATGTGTTTTTCAAACAATGGAGGTGCCAGAGAGGCTTTAAATCCTCGATCATATGCACTTTTAGGCTGGGTGTAAAACTGAAAAGTTTCTTAGTCATGAGTCCTGGAAGCATTAAGGATAATTTGTAAACTTATTCTGATATGGTTCTTGAGATTTTTCCCATTTATCCTAGGGGTCGCCACATTTTCCTACCTCTCTGTCTCTACCTTGCACTGCATGGGCCATAAGTCTGAGGGCCTTGACCAAGGACCTACTGTAACAGTGGCAACCAGGCAGTGGCAGGGCTTAAACCCCCAATCCACCACTTTCTTTCCAAAAGCCAGCTGTCTCCTCAACAAAAAGGGTTGATAACGATTGATATACATACACGGACACTCCCTCAGATAAACTCAACTACCTCAAAACACTGAGACTGAACTGATAAACAAGACGTGCAAACACACTGATCAACAACAACATTTAACAATTGTTCTCACCAACCACAATAGTCATTACTTGTTATTTGCACAAAACTATTTTCTATCTATCTTCGCTCCTACTTACTTATGCTTCCTGTTTCTCCTCCCACTACCTCAACTCATTACCTCATCACCATGAAGTATTGAAATATGTCATGTTGTAGCTCTCTTTTGCACATTTGCAGATGCACTTTACGTTGTCCCTTTTGTATAGAACTTATACAACAGTTTTATTTATTAATTTAAAAATGTAAATTTGTCTTGTCTCAGCTAGTCAGCTAATTAGGTTTCTTAGTTAGCTAGGTAGTTTTTGTTAATTTATCTTGTTATTTTAAGATGTATGTACTGTAGCACCTTGGACTCGGAGGAATGTTGTTTCGTTTCAATGTACTAAACTGTATATGGTTGAAATGACAATAAATGCCAACTTGAACCGCAGCCCTTAACTGAATGTGATATGATACCAAGAAAAAAATAATAATAACATCAACAAAAATAACATACATGCCACATCTGTATTTTACATAGTTTATGCTGCAAGGAAAAGTCACTTTCATTTTACAAGTAATAATGTAATTAATGTTTGATTATATAGGTGACATGACTTAGTCATACAGGTTTATGGATGGTACTAACTGGTAGACCCTCACCTTATGACTCTCAGGCAGGTTGTTCAGTCCAGAGGCATGAAAATTACAGATGATACCTTGGAGATACTGTTTACCTGAGAGGAGTGAAACTGCAAGCTGCTGGGACCTCTAAACATCAAGTGCACAACAGGTGTTGATACACAATCATCCTTTCTGCTGTACTTGAAACACTAAAGGCTTTTGGAGATGCACCTCAACATGCAGGCTAGCGGAGAATGCTCTGTATCACAGTCAACACTATGCTGATTATGGTCATGGAGCACACCTGGTGATGACGAGGTCTAGTTAATGCCATTGAAGGGTACAAGAGTTTCATGAGACTTTGTGTAGCTCCTTGAAATGGAAGTGCGATTGCAGCACAGTTTAAGCAGTTTTTGTTTATTTTCATTACGTTTACTGATCTCATAAAGGCCTTTGTACAAGTATAGATCTGAGAACAGGTACTGTTCTCAGATCTACTGTAAGTACTTGAAAAGACCTTGAAAAGCGCTTCATGGAATGCCTTATAAAACAGGGTTTTTTTTTTCTGTGAGGAGATTTGCTATACTGGAGGATGTTGCATCTATATATAGACTGATCAGCCATAACATGACAACGCAAAACTTTATGCCCAGTATTGTGTAGGTTCCCCTTGTTGTGGGGAGGGGTCTACGTGGGTCAGTCCTTAGATAGGTTGGATAGAGATCTGGCCAATTTGCAGGCTGGATCATCAACCTTGAATTCTTTGCCTGCTGGGTCTCATGCACAGCAGGCTGTAGTGCCCTGGGTATTCATTTACTTTTTCTGTGTGTGTGTGCTGAATTGGCTTTTCTGTGGAATCAGACTGGATGGGTTTTGTCCACGTGGTCATGTGTGAGCCTTGGGTGCCCATGATCCTGTCAGCAGTTTACTGGTACATAATAATGATAATCAATGTTATCATTGTGGTACAAATGTGGTTTAAATGTTATGGCTGATCAGTGTATGTTGGAAATGGTATGATGTCATACTGTATTATACTGTAAAAGCATTTTTTTTTTACAATAAAGCTGCTGGGATCTCAAGCTTCCCTGCTATTCTAGGCTTTTGGAAAGCAGCAATGTTGACATTCAGTATGCAGAGCTGGATATCCACAGTAAGTCCAGGATATATGGTGCCGATGTTCCAGATTGTGATAAAAATAGTTGGACTGTTCCTTTGTTTTATTTTGTTTTACACAACCAAAAAAATCAACCAAGAGGTGGATTAACAGCAACACGCTCAGCATCATACTGCAGCCCTGTGGAGCACAACAACCTCTCGCACCATTAGTAAACCCTAGAACTGTACCTTTGCCAATTGTTGTAGGTTTATTACCAGTATTTGTCACTACTGCTGTTGTGCCGGCAAATCACAAAGTCAATTAAGTACGCATTTCAGTTAGGGCAATGAGCACAGGAATAGAGCATGTAGATTTTGAGCAGGCCAGACACCAAGCTCCCTCATAGGGTCCACATAAAAAGCAGAGCCAGGACATTATGTTTAAGCCTGGCCTCATGGCTCTTTCTCTTAGGGGTCTTTGTCTGACAAGGTTAACTAGCTCTGTCTACACTGATGGACAAGATGTAACGGGTGAAAATAAATGAATTACATATACAAAAAGCATGTGAAAAAAATATTTTTAAAATTAAATAATTATAAAAATAATTAACAGAAATAAGTTAAATAAATACTTTGTGTAAAGTCAGTTGTAATATCTCAATCTGTTTCAATTCTCTCTCCTCACTCAATTCTTTACACTTCTCTCTCACAATTATTTCTTTGTCCTCTCTTAACCTTATCTCTCTTTCTCGCCTCACATTCTAACTAACTATCGTTGTCTCTTTCGCTCTCCTTCCACAAGCTGTGTATGCCAGATGTTCATCTCTCTCCTGGGTGTGAGTGTGTGTGTATGTGTGTGAAAGGGGTTCCTGGGTCACATGACTCCTGCACCTCTTCATTATACCCCCTTTTTGACTCTCACTTCCCTCCGAAGCAGCCCTGCGCTCCTGTATGCTAATTAGTGGCCGAGCTCTGTGTCTAATTGGCTGTTCAATAAAACATGAGACAGAGGAAGTTAATGAGGCGGAGCTACAATCAGTGAAGGGTTTGCAATATGGAGCTTATTAACAGGCTCACTGATGTACATCACGCACATGTTTGTGTGTCCACGTGTGTGTGTGTGTGTGTGTGTCATTTGATTCATATGTAAAAATGACCTTTATCTTTGGAACGTTTTTCCACATCTCATCATGTGTTTCTTGTGCGCAGCTCACATGCGCAAGTGCACGGCCTTATAACGTGTTAAAATGTAAATTCCCATGTTCATCCTGTATTACTTACATAATCGCTTGGTAAATCCGCTCACGTCGAGCTTCATTTACTTGCACCACCTTTCTTACGTCTCAGAAAGCAGAATAAGATCAGTGTTCATTACCCTCACGCCATCACACAGCACTTCTGCCAGAAGTGGGTCACGATGAACACCTCTAATGGAGTCTAATCCCTTCAAGATGCTGCACTTACTGTAGCTGGCTTGCTAACCTGTGTGTGTGTGTGTGTGTGTGTGTGTGTGTGTGTGTGTGTGTGGGAGGGAGGGAAAGCAGATATGGATACACATATCTATAATTCACATTGTTGTCTGATGATACGGAGGAGAATTTCTTTAAATGTGATGGCAAGTCAGCATAGTATTATAGCCGTGCGCGATATTAGAGTTTCAGATCGGAGATGAGGAGGGATTTCGGGATGAAGGAGAAAGAGGAGGAGGAGGGATGTTAAAGAGGAGACGGCTAACATAGGATCCCAGGGGGGTTTAATTATTAAAGATGTTTATATGAAAGCAAATTTAATGTTCCATTAAACACACATAAATGTTTTAAGAAAAGGACATTTGCTTTGTCTGAAGGGAATATGCAAGAAAGAAAGAAAGAAAGAAAGAAGAAAGAATTGAAAATTTCTGAGATTACATTATTTTATCTAATGTTAGCTCATATTGCTAACATACAGTATGTTATAATAAATGGTTATATCGACTCCTGTGGGTTTTGAAAACACAAAGATGTGCAGACATCCATAAGCATGCTCACAAGCTCACAAGCAACCTCACTCACTCACTCATCGTCTATACAACTACAGTGTGGCAGGGGGCGTGGAGCCTATCCCAGGAGACTGAAGGCATGAGGCGGGGTACACCCTGGAAGGAGTGCCAATCCATTGCAGAGCACACACATAAAGACACACACACACACACACACACTACGGGCAATTTGGGAACACCAATTCGCCTAATCTTCATGGACTGTAGGAGGAAACCAGAGAACCTGGAGAAAACCCACCAAGCACAGGGAGAACATGCAACCTCCATACACACAGAGAAAGGAATCAAACCTGGCTGGGAATAGAACCCAGTCCCTGGAGGCACATGGTGACAGTGCTAACCACTGATGATTGGTTACAAGAACTCAGTTTAAGCTAAAGTATGATTGGTTAGATCACCCCATTACCCCAATTACATTACCCCCATGTAGGGCAAACATGAACAGAATTGATATATTCATTCAAACATGAAAGAAATGATTAGAACAAGTATTTACTCTGCTAATACAGTAGGCTGGATGGCCGGATTGAGTCAGACCTTTCCGTCTGGCGTTTCAATTGGACTACTAGAAAAAAAGAAGTAATGGGATAAGGTGAAGTGTGTCGTGATGACTCCTGTTGACATGAAATGATTAAGAGGCCAAAAGACATTAAGATTATTAAGACAATAATTAATTTGTCAGGTTGGCATGATACACTCACCTAAAGGATTATTAGGAACACCATACTAATACAGTGTTTGACCCCCTTTCGCCTTCAGAACTGCCTTAAATCTACGTGACATTGATTGAACAAGGTGCTGAAAGCATTCTTTAGAAACGTTGGCCCATATTGATAGGATAGCATCTTGCAGTTGATGGAGATTTGTAAATTGAGAAATTGAGACTCATCAGACCAGTGAACATTTTTCCAGTCTTCAACTGTCCAATTTTGGTGAGCTCGTACAAATTGTAGCCTCTTTTTCCTATTTGTAGTGGAGATGAGTGGTACCCGGTGGGGTCTTCTGCTGTTGTAGCCCATCCGCCTCAAGGTTGTGCGTGTTGTGGCTTTACAAATGCTTTGCTGCATACCTCGGTTGTAACGAGTGCTTATTTCAGTCAAAGTTGCTCTTCTATCAGCTTGAATCAGTCGGCCCATTCTCCTCTGACCTCTAGCATCAACAAGGCATTTTCACCCACAGGACTGCCGCATACTGGATGTTTTTTCCCTTTTCACACCATTCTTTCTAAACCCTAGAAATGGTTGTGCGTGAAAATCCCAGTAACTGAGCAGATTGTGAAATACTCAGACCGGCCCGTCTGGCACCAACAACCATGTCACACTCAAAGATGCTTAAATCACCTTTCTTTCCCATTCTGACATTCAGTTTGGAGTTCAGGAGATTGTCTTGACCAGGACCGCACCCCTAAATGTATTGACGCAACTGCCATGTGATTGGTTGATTAGATAATTGCATTAATGAGAAATTGAACAGGTGTTTCTAATAATCCTTTAGGTAGTCTCTATTCAAAATCATTCAAAACATCTATTAATAATATTGAATTATGTAAAAATGAATAACCCGACCATGGTGTATGCCAAACCACAGCTCCACATGGGATCATCAGTTCCTGGCCAACGCCCCATACACTCAGTCACTGGGGTTTCACAAATTAATGTGCTTATAATGGTCTTCACCATCCCAGAAAAAAATGGGAGGATTTCCTCAGGAAGGACATAAGTTACAAACATAATATCAAAAGAATATCCAGTGTAGTGACTCCGAAAGTGCACACAGAAGAATAACATAGAATGTACACTGCAAAATCAATCGTAGCAGGAAAATTCATATTTTGTATAGCTTTCACACACACACACACACACACACACACACACACACACATTGGGCAGTTTTGGGACATCAAGCAAACTAATCTGCATGTCTTTCTACTGTGGGAGGAAACCAGAATACCCAAAGGAAACCCACCAAGCACATGCACAATCCATGCACATAGACCCAAAGTAGAAATTGAACCCTCCACCCTGGAGATACGAGGCCACAGTGCTAACCACTACGCCATCGTGCCATGTCTAACAGCACAATTTATTACTATTTTTTTAAAGGCATATATAAGTATATAAAATCTATTTATTAATAGTTCTTAACCAATAAGCTTAACCTTACTGGTTTGATTATTTGTAGTTTTTTTTATGTAATTGTTATGTACTGTACGTTATGTGTTTTTTATTTGGCACTTGTGTTAGTACTGTTATCTTTTTTTTTTCTTCTGAATAAAAAAGTACTTTGTTAACATGTTACTTTAAAGGTTGCTATATATTATAAGTAAGTTTTGATTTGACAAAATTAATTCTGTTAGAGACTCACGCTCAGAGAACGCAAGTGCAGTTAAGGTATTTAATAACAAACAGTTCAATGATACTGTTAATCAAAACCGGCAGGGCTTGATCCAGAATAAAAAATTCCCAAAGCAATGGACAATGGGCACAAACTAGATCAGGCTAAACCCAATAACTAAAAAAAAAACACTCACTCACTTTATACAGCGTTATCCTGTACTCAGGGTCAATGGCGGGGCCTGGAGCCTATCTCAGAAGACTTGCCAATCCATCGCAAGGCGCACATACACTCACTACAGGCAATTTGGAAACTCTAATGAACCTAACCTACATGTCTTTGACTGTAGGAGGAGACCGGAGTACCCGGAGGAAACCCACCAAGCACAGGGAGAACATGCAAACTCCATGCACACAGACACAAGAATCAAGCCTGGCCAGGAAAACCCGGACCTTGGAGGTGCAAGGCAACAGTTCTAACCACTACACCACTGTGCTGCCCACTTTTAAATAAATAATACTAATAATAATAAACAAGATAAAAATCCGGAAGAGCATACACTTTTCAAAATGCTTGGTAACGATGCTTGAGCAAGTCACAGAGATCATGTACTTCACAAAGGCTGGAAGTGCATGAGTCTTTTTTATCTAAACCTGCTCTCAGTCTCAGGTGTGTTTGAATTCGGGTGCTGGGCATGTAGATGTTGAGAGGTGTATTTCTTGTTTTGTTGTAGTCCTGCTTTTGGCAAATACACACGTGGACAAAATTGTTGGTACCCTTCGGTCAATGAAAGAAAAACTCACAATGGTCACATAAATAACTTTAATCTGACAAAAGTAATAATTAAAAAAAATTCTATGAATGTTGACCAATGAAAGTCAGACATGACTTTTCAACCATGCTTCAACAGAATAAAAAAAATAAACTCATGGAACAGGCCTGGACAAAAATGATGGTACCCCTAGAAAATACTGAAAATAATGTGACCAAAGGGACATGTTAATTCAAGGTGTGTCCACTAATTAGCATCACAGGTGTCTACAATCTTGTAATCAGTCAGTGGGCCTATATATAGGGCTCCAGGTCGTCACTGTGTTGTTTGGTGACATGGTATGTACCACACTCAACATGGATCAGAGAAAGCGAAAGAAAAAATTGTCTCAGGAGATTCGAAAGAAAATTATAGACAAGCATGTTAAAGGTAAAGGCTATAAGACCATTTCCAAGCAGCTCGATGTTCCTGTGACTACAGTTGCACATATTATTCAGAAATTTAAGATCCATGGGACTGTAGCCAACCTCCCTGGACGTGGCCGCACGAGGACAATTCATGACAAATCAAAGAGACGGATAATCCCAATGGTAACAAAAGAGCCCAGAAAGACTTCTAAAGAGATCCAAGGAGAACTTCATGCTCAAGGAACATCAGTGTCAGATCGCACCATCCATCGTTGTTTCAGCCAAAGTGAACTACATGGGAGATGACCAAGGAGGACACCATTGTTGAAAACAAATCATAAAAAAGCCAGACTGGAATATGCCAAACTACATGTTGACAAGCCACAAAGCTTCTGAGAGAATGTCCTATGGACAGATGAGACAAAAATGGAACTTTTTGCCAAGGCACATCAGCTCTATGTTCACAGACGGAAAAATGAAGCATATGAAGAAAAGAACACTGTCCCTACTGTGAAACATGGAGGAGGCTCTGTTATGTTCTGGGGCTGCTTTGCTGCATCTGGCACAGGGTGTCTTGAATCTGTGCAGGGTACAATGAAACCAAGACTATCAAGGGATTCTAGAGAGAAATGTGCTGGCCAGTGTCAGAAAGCTGGGTCTCAGTCGCAGGTCATGGGTCTTGCAACAAGACAATGACCCAAAACACACAGCTAAAAACACCCAAGAATGGCTAAGAGGAAAACATTGGACTATTCTAAAGTGGCCTTCTATGAGTCCTGACCTCAATCCTATTGAGCATCTTTGGAAGGAGCTGAAACATGCTGTCTGGAAAAGGCACCCTTCAAACGGGAAACAATTGGAGCAGCTTGCTCATGAGGAGTGGGCCAAAATACCTGCAGAGAGGTGCAGAAGTCTCATTGACAGTAACAGGAACCGTTTGATTGCAGTGATTGCCTTAAAAGGTTTTGCAACAAACTATTAAGTTAGGGGTACCATGATTTTTGTCCAGGCCTGTTCCATGAGTTTTTTTTTTTTTTTTTTATAATTCCGTTGAAGCATGGTTGAAAAGCAATGTCTGACTTTCATTGGTTAACATTCATAGAATTCTTATTTATTATTACTCTTGTCAGATTAAAGTTATTTCTGTGACCATTGTGAGATTTTCTTTCATTGACCGAAGGGTACCAACAGTTTTGTCCACGTGTGTAGTTACTTAAAACTGTTAACGCTAGTCACATTGCACACAAATTTCAATTTACATTTTCATGGCTGTTTGGTATTTTATGGCTTCTGTATGATGAGATGGAATGAAACTGTCCAAGGACGGAATTTAATACAACGCAATACAAACTGAGGGTGCGTTGGATCAAGTTCTGTTATATGTGCCGAGGCCAGTATTCTGATATCTTAATGAATTAAACCAGTGGTTAATAGGCAGAAGGAGCTCAGTGGTTAATAGGCAGAAGGAGCTCAGTGGTTAATGTGTTGGACTATTAATCAGAAGGCTCCAGGTTCAGATCCCAGCGCCACCAGGTTGCCATTGTTTGGCCCCTAAACAAGGCTCTTAACCCTCAAATGTATAATGAGGTAATAATGTACAGTAAGTTGTTCTAGATAAGGGAGTCTAACAATGATCAACACAACTAGGACTATTCATGCATTAATATATCCTGCACTCCTGTCAGATTCATTTCAGTAAATCTTCTCATTCATGTATTATTCTAATATGTAATTCTTCAGTCCCTTTCTATTCCCACAGTATATGTTTTTTAATCTTAGATACTTCTACTCAAGAAAAAAAAAAAGCAACAATCTGAATGCTTGTGTAACTGGATCCTGAATGCTATTGACTTTCCCTGCATGATTACTAAAATAACTCTGAAAAACATATAATAAAAAAGTATTTTAATATTGGAGCATGTCGTCCCGAGTTTTTGCACACCAGATATGTCCAAGCTCATTCCTCCCATACCAGCCTGTTCTCCACTAATAAAACAAACCCAGACTGAAATATTCATCCCTCCCTCTTTGCTAGCATTAACAGCTCTGGTGCTATGACACACCAGTGGGTCTGAATGAGATTTTTACACATTGAGGACAAAAAAAAAAAAACTGAGTGTATTCTCGTGTCTTTTGCTCACCTCTTGCGCCCTGTCCTCGGCCTGTCTCATGCAGAGTTTCATTACAGCGAGGGAGGAAAGTGCCGGAGGCTGTGCTGTCGCTTGATAATAGGCTTTTTGTGAGATGCTAAAAGGGGAGTGCATTGGTAATAAAAGGAACAGCCGCTGGAGCAAAGCTGTCAGATGCAGCACTGGAAATCCGCACAGACATTTCTCCAGATCTTCCTTTATGTCCTAATGGTTTTTCTGTGCTTGTAGAGATGTACGGGATGACACGGCAAGATGAACTTGGACATTTTCAGTCATGGGTGGTCTGAGAATGAGCAGAGACTTTTAGAGAAAAGATGCTAGATTGCAGTCTTGCTCTGAGGTGTGTTTGTGAGATCAAGGACACATAATTTTTTAATAGTTTTTATGCAGTGTTGCAAAACAGGTGTGCTATTAGCTTAATGTGCATTCACTAGTGCTAGGTCCATTAAATTGACTTAAATGCAAAGCTTCACATCAGGAACTGAAAAAAGAAGTGTGATTGTCTTCTACATTGCAGTAATTTATAAATAAATAAATAAATAATAAATGAATGAATAAATAAATAAATATGTAAACCATTCACATCATAACATCTATAGACAGTGGTTGCCTCACCACTTTCTTGTCCTGAAGACACCAGAAAGCTTAAACTTACAGCTATAACGTTGATTCTTACAGTGCTGACACTGGAGACTCTTTACAAATTTGTTAATTGAAGTTCTCCCTGAAGAAAACTTCACTATACAACAATGACGCATCCATCCATCCATCTGATCATGAATCCATCCACCCATCCATCCATCCATCCATCCGTCTGCCCGTGGATCCATCCATCCATCCGTCTGCCCGTGGATCCATCCATCCATCCGTCTGCCCGTGGATCCATCCATCCATCCGTCTGCCCGTCCATCCATCCATCCGTCTGCCCGTGGATCCATCCATCCATCCGTCTGCCCGTGGATCCATCCATCCATCCATCCGCCCGTCCATCCATCCATCCGTCTGCCCGTGGATCCATCCATCCATCCATCCGCCCGTCCATCCATCCATCCGTCTGTCCGTGGAGCCATCCATCCACCCGTCCGTCTGTCCGTGGAGCCATCGATCCACCCACCCATCCGATTGCCCGTGGATCCACCCACCCATCCGATTGCCCGTGGATCCACCCACCCATCCGATTGCCCGTGGATCCACCCACCCATCCGATTGCCCGTGGATCCACCCACCCATCCGATTGCCCGTGGATCCACCCATCCGATTGCCCGTGGATCCACCCATCCGTTTGCCCGTGGATCCACCCATCCGTTTGCCCGTGGATCCATAGATCCGTTTGCCCGTGGATCCATCCATCCATCCATTTGTTCATGGATCCATCCATTCGTTTGTCCATGGATCCATCCATCCGTTTGTCCATGGATCCATCCATCCGTTTGTCCATGGATCCATTCATCCGTTTGTCCATGGATCCATTCATCCATTTGTCCATGGAACCATCCACACATCCATTAAATAATCCATCAACCCTGCCATCCAGCCAACCTAGATCTGACCAACAGCAACCCTAGGCCATAACACTGCCCCCACAGACTCATATGATACGCACTAGGCATGATGGGTGCATTACTTCATTTGCCTCTTTTTTTTTACCCTAACACGCCCATTGCTCTAGAACAGGGTAAATCTGGACTCATAAAACCACATTTGCGTTTAGAGTTCATTCTTTATGGCCTAAACTAACTAACTAACTAACTAACTGAAGTGTTAGTTTTTTTTTTACTAATAAGTGTTTTTTTAAGGCTACGCATCTACGCACAGTGTGTGTATGTGTGTGTGAGGAAATGTTTTTACTTTCAATATTAATCATAGCTGTGAGTTGTACTGTTGTTTTTATATGATTTGAGTTCACTAAGTGTTCAAGTGATCTCCCATCACAATCATTCAGGATTTTTTCCTCGCTGCATCAGTTAGGGTTAAATAACATGTTACAGCTGAATCATATTAATGAATTATTAAATAATTATTCAATGGAACGCTCTTACTTATTTGCATGCTGTAGCTACAGTGCCCTCCATAATTATTGGCACCCCTGGTTAAGATGTGTTTGAAGCCTTAAAATAAATTCAGTTTTTATTGCAGAGGCATATTGTCACACTGAAAATTGTAGAAAAATATAACATGAATATAAAGTGAATTTTAAGGGGAAATAAAAATCCCTGACTAACAAATAATTATTTCCACAATTATTGGCACCCCTAACAATTCCTAAAAAATAAATGTAATTGAAGTATTTCTGTCATTTCTACAGTAGTTTACAAAAGTTGATCAGAGTATCTAGGAACATTTAATTAGTAATTTAATACTGGCTGCTTCCCTGGGATATAAATATGATATGACAGAGGCCATTTTTCTTATCCACTCTTCAACATGGGAAAGACAAAGGAACACACCATTCAAGTAAGGCAGATGTGTGTCGACCTTCACAAGTCAGGCAATGGGTACAAGAAAATAGCCACCCGCCTGCACCTGCCCAGATCTACTGTGAGAGGAATCATTAAGAAGTAAAAAAAAAAAACTGGAACAGTATTAAACGAGCTTGGACGAAGACACAAGTTCATTTGGTTTCCACGCACAGTGAGGAGGATGGTAAGAGAAATAAAAATTCTCCAAAGTTCACTGTTAAAAAACTGCAACAAATGATAGCATCTTGGGGTCACAAAGTCTCCAAAACAACCATCAGACACTATCTACATGGCAACAAACTCTTTGGGAGGCATGCAAGGAAAAAACCTTTTCTCAGTCACAATCATAAACGCAAACGTTTGGAGTTTTCTAAGCGGTACAGGGGCTTCAACTGGGACCATGTTCTTTGGTCAGATGAGACCAAGATATAGCTTTTTGGCAACAAACACTCTAAGTGGTTATGGCGGAACACAAATGATGAGTATGCAGAAAAGCACCTCATGCCCACTGTGAAGTATGGGGCAGGATCGGTGATGCTGTGGGGCTGTTTCTCTTCCAGAGGCCCTGGGAACCTTGTTCATGGAACCATGAATGCTTTGAAATACCAGGACATTTTAAAACAAAATCTGGTGGCCTCACTGGGTCTTTCAGCAAGATAATGACCCAAAACATGTGGCCAAATCTACACAGAAAATGGTTCACCACACACAGAATCAAGGTCCACCCATGGCCATCTCAGTCCCCAGACCTCAACCTCATTGAAAACCTGTGGAGTGAGCTGAAGAGGAGAGTGCAGAGGAGTCAGGTCACTGGATGATTTAGAGACATTTTGCAAGGAGGAATGGTCGAAGATCCCTCTTTCTGTGTTCTCTAATCTTGTGAAACATTATAGGAGAAGATTAGGTGCTGTTTTGTTGGCAAAAGGGGGTTGTACAAAGTATTAAACAACAGGGGTGCTAATAATTGTGGCACCCATGATTTAATGTAAAATAATTATTTCTTAATATGTGGAATTTTTTTTTCCCCTGAATAAATGCACGTGAATTAAAGGTTGGAATTTCCTCTTTTTCCATTGTGGTCCTATGTTATTTAGAACAAAACTGATTTTTTTTAGAACCTAAACAACACATTTTAACCAGGGGTGTCAATAATTATGGAGCGCACCGTATATCCAGTTAGGGACTTTTTAGATGAGGAATAAATTCATATAAACCTGTGACAGACCTATAAAAAATAAGTAATAAAATAAACACCTTCTGACTAATCAAGATGCATAATTCACTGGATATTAGTTTACAGTTTGTGCAATACATACCTTTTCTCTGTGATTTCTGATAAAACTGTCTTACATTTGTTCTATGTGATTGTTAACATCTTGGCATGCTGAGACAGGAGACAAGGCTCTCCTCCAAATTAAAACAAATGAATTGAGATGATGCTCTACACTTTTTCCAGTTCACTCACCACACTGAATATCACATGTCCAGTCACACATTCCTTCTCTAAATGAATGTGTTTCATTTTCTGTCCCCTTTTGGTCCAAAATCAAAACCGCAACCTCACGATGGCTCTCGTGGTTCTAAATCGAGCTCGAATGCTGGAATTGAATCAGAGGTGTGATTGACAGATGCATCAATGACCGGAGGGGAGGCAGAACCTTCTCTACTATCAAGGAATAAAAAGGCTGCTAAAGAGAGTCGATGCTCCGGACAGCTGCCTGTAAAGCTGTCAGAAAAGCTGAGCGTCCTGAGGGAATCTCTTTCGGCCTCCTCCCATCTCTTTCTCTCTCTCTCTCACACACACACACACAGTTAAGAACCGTTAACATAAGATGAAATGTGAAATAATTTTTTTTTAAAGTCACGATGAAGTAACAAAAAACAAAAAAATCATGGTAGCTGTGTTTTTTTTTTTTTTGTTTGTTTTTTAGTATGCAAGTACACCATATTTCTAGGGCAAAATGTATTATCTAAAATTTTAAATGCAATAAATAAATACATAAATAAATAAACAAATTAATTAATTAAATGGCAGGGGACGAGGTAGGCTAAAGTAATAAATAAGCCAAAAATAATAAAGAAAATTACCAAATAACAATAGAAGAAAAGTACAAATAAAAGATAATACCAACTCAAAGAACAATACTTTTTCTTATGAAATGTCATCTCCCCATGCTTGGTTGGTTTTCTCCAGGTACTCTCCTCCCACAGACATGCAGATTAGACTCACTGGATTTACTGATTCTGATGGTCCCTGGACCATGCTTTACAGCACAATGGTAGTTTCGAAACTGCTATAGTATGTAGAGTATATGTTCATGTTTCTACCATGGTACATGCTTTGGTACAATAGCACCTATATTAGTTGGTTCTACCTCAAATAGTGGTCTAGTACTATGGAACACAAAGCTGAAACTTTTAATATTACATACAATATAAAATATATTAAATTAAACTTCACCAATGTACATTTGACCATAGAGTTGCATATTAATGTACATAGAATGGTACATACTATTGGACACAACATGGCTGTATCATACACCATTGTACATAATGTACTGCCCAAGCAATGTACATAAGTAGAAAAATATGGTAGTATTTATACTATACCATAACAGTGATACATATACTAACAGTTCTGATATGGTACAGTATGTAGAAACACACCATACCAACATAGACACCTGAAAAAAAAGTACCATAGTATTCGCACCATAGTAATACCACCGAAGTGCCACATTACCTACAGTACCTATAAAGTCATATGGTGTTCTATCAATTAAAAAATTATTAAAAAGGAATCAAGGAGATAAAAGAGTCATTGCACAAAATATTGAGAGTTGTCACTTTCTGTCTCAGTTAAGATAGGGGATGTGGCGTAAAGTTTGCTGGCAGAACTGTACACGCACTCACTCACTCACTCTCATTTTACATACTGCTTATCCTGTACAGAGATAAGCACACACACACACACACACACACACACACACACACACACACACACACACACACACACATTGACTACAGGATATCATTAGACTTATGGTTGGAACCGGGGAACTCAGAGGAATCCTACCAAACATAGGGAGAACATGCAAACACCACACACAGACCCAAAGCAGGAATCAATTAGCCAACATCAATTAGGTTGTCAATCTGCATGTCTTTTGGACTGTGGGAGGAAACCAGAGTAGCCGAAGGAAACCCACCAAGCGCGGAGAGAACATGCGAACTCCATGCACACAAACACAGGAATCAAACCCTTGACCCTGGAGGCGATGTTGTTGAGGTTAAACCGAGAAAAATCCTGACCACTTTTCACTTTCCTATTGTTATCAGTTTAGCTACAATTCCAATAAATTATTGCAGCGTTGACTTTTAAAGCTGGATGAGCTCCAGACTAGCACGACACATTAAAGGTCAGCTAATCATTCTTCTACACCTCAGGAACAATGTGCCAGGAGAAGATTTCACCTCTCACACTAACGCTTCTCACCTCAGCGTGTAAATGAGCGGTGTGTCAGGTCACATCGGCCTGAGCGTGGACAAACTGCTCTCTGAACATGTCCCGAGCTGTCACACTAAATCAACACACACACACACTCTTTAGGCTCGTACACCCAGGAGGATGGCAGCACAGGTTTATACAGGCCTGAAATAGATGGATGGAGACCCAGAGAATGAGACACACAACTCAAGGCTTGTACTGCTACTTAAATTTTAACCTTGTCCTCATCTGATACCCTTGACTGTTTTATCTATTACTTAGCTACTCTAATATCACCACTGGGCAATGGCTGTACCAATAATGCTGCATTTATTACTCACAATCATATGAAGAGAACTTCCCATAAAAGCCTACTTAGGGTTTTCCCTTGGGTAACAAAACTACACCCCATCCACAGTTCATGATGATCCCATGTGCACCAGGAATGTTTACGTTCTCGCTAAAGATTTAAGATCTCTCTAAAGCAGAGGGTGGTTTTGTCACTTTAGTCATTTGTAACATCATTACAGTCTGTCCATTCATAGCAGCTGATAAACCATGATGAAGGAGTGCAGGAGTAAAGTGTGGATGTGTGTGTCTGAGTGTGTGTACCACCTGCAGTCTGTTTGTCTCTGTCTCCTGACTCTGTGTTTCTATGTGTTCCTGAGGCGGGCCAGCTAAGCTGTGATTTAGATGCAACTGTCATATTGTCACCGTTGAACAGAAATCAATTATTTCAACAGGTTTTAATCCACATATTCTCCACTCACAGCTGTTCTCTCCCTTTACCTCCTCCTGCTCTTTCTCCCATCACCTCCTCCTGCTCACCCCACTCACGTCCTTCTACTTTCGCCCCACTCACATACTTCTGCTCTTTCCCTACTCACCTCCTCCTGTTCTCTCTCCATTTACCTCATCCTGCTCTTTCTCCATCCACCTCCTCTTGCACTCTTTCCACTCACCTCATGTTCTATGACTCTCCTGAATCACCTCCTCGTTCTCACTCTACGCTCACCTCTTTCTGCCATTTCTCCACTCACCTATTCATGTTCTTTCTCCAGTCACCTCCTCATCTTCTTTCTCCACTCACCTCCTCCTGCTGTTTCTCCAGTCACCTCCTCATATTCTTTGTCCACTCACCTTCTTCTGCTCTCTCTCCAGTCCCCTCCTCATCTTCTTTCTCCAGTCACCTACTCCTGCTGTCTCTCCAGTCACCTCCTCATGTTCTTTCTCCACTAACCTCCTCCTGCTGTCTCTCCAGTCAGGTCATCATCTTCTTTCTCCACCCACCTCCTCCTGCTGTCTCTCCAGTCAGGTCATCATCTTCTTTCTCCAATCACCTCCTCCTGCTGTCTCTCCAGTCACCTCCTCATCTTCTTTCTCCACTCACCTTCTCCTGCTGTCTCTCCAGTCAGGTCATCATGTTCTCTCTCCACTCACCTCCTCCTGCTGTCTCTCCAGTCAGGTCATCATCTTCTTTCTCCACTCACCTCCTCCTGCTGTCTCTCCAGTCAGGTCATCATCTTCTTTCTCCACTCACCTCCTCCTGCTGTCTCTCCAGTCAGGTCATCATCATCTTTCTCCACTCACCTCCTCCTGCTGTCTCTCCAGTCAGGTCATCATCTTCTTTCTCCACTCACCTCCTCCTGCTGTCTCTCCAGTCAGGTCATCATCTTTCTCCACTCACCTCCTCCTGCTGTCTCTCCAGTCAGGTCATCATCTTCTTTCTCCACTCACCTCCTCCTGCTGTCTCTCCAGTCAGGTCATCATCTTCTTTCTCCACTCACCTCCTCGTGCTGTCTCTCCAGTCACCTCCTCATGTTCTTTCTCCACTCACCTCCTCGTGCTGTCTCTCCAGTCACCTCCTCATGTTCTTTCACCACTCACCTCCTCCTGCTGTCTCTCCAGTCACCTCCTCCTGCTGTCTCTCCAGTCAGGTCATCATCTTCTTTCTCCACTCACCTCCTCCTGCTGTCTCTCCAGTCACCTCCTCCTGCTTTCTCTCCAGTCCCCTCCTCACCTTCCCTCTGCTGCCATTGCCCCCCTCTAAATTCATCCCCCACTCTTTTTTTTTTTAGCTTTTTCCACTCTAATCTCCAGACTTTCCCTTCTCTCCCCTTCACCTTCCTGCTTTCTCCACTTGCTTTATCACTTTCTCTACTACCTGCCCACTCTCTCCATTCACATCTCCACTCAACATCCCACTCTCTCCACTCAACCCTCCACTCTCTCTACTCATCTCCCTGCTCTTTTCACTTTACATTCTAACATCTCCACTCACCTATTTGATGTTTTCACTCACCTCCCCGTCTGTCTCTTTCTTTACCTCTTCAATTCCTGCTCTTCATATTGAACAAGACAAACCATTAAGAATTTCTTCAAAGGAGCAATACAAAGTGGGCGTTTTTGTTTCTAGTTCAGTATCCAGTTTTGTCTGCAAAGAGCTGGCGTGGCTTTCCATGAGCCACTAAGTTATCAATTGATCTGGGCATTGGTGGACCTCCTGCAGTCACAGCTACAGCTTGTGGATAATATTAAACACAGTTATGCTAGATTGATAGTTTCTAACAATGTATTTTGGAGAACAGTGCATTTGTGATAAAGAGGGTTCCTCAAGGGTTCTTTTGATATGTTGCACACTCTAATATAATTTTGATAACACTTATGTAACTTCACAACTTTTTTTTCTATCCAGAGTCGCATTAATTCATCTCTAATATCTTTTTACTCCATGTGTGAATCCAATCTATGTGTGAAAATAATGTCTCATGCTCCCTGAACAATTTTTTCAAAATTTAAAGCAGAGGAATATGATGGAATTTATGGAGAAACATTAGCGAATTCAGGTCATCAAATGGCATAATTTTTGGGGCACATAACGTTGCTGACCCTAGACCTGACATCAGCTATAGACAGTGATTGCCTCATCACTTCTCTGTCCTGAAGATATCAGAAAGCTTAACCTTACAGCTATATCTTTGACTGTTACAAAGTGAGACTGGAGACTCTTTACAGTTTTAATTAAGGTTTTACCTGGAGAAACCTTCACTATACAACATTATTGCATCCATCCATCCAACCATCTATCAGTCCATGGATCTATCTGCCCAACCATTCATTAAATTATTTATCCCACACCTGCCAGCCAACCAACCAGATCATAACACTGCCCCCACTGGATTATATGGTAGGCATGATAGGTTTATGACTTTATTCGCCTCTTTTCTTATCCTGACGCACCCATCACAGTGTAAATCTGGACTCATCAGACCACATGACCTGCTCTCCAGTCCATTCTTGAAAAAGCTGAAACCTTTTCTTGTTTATTCTCACTGAAGTGGTTTCTTATGGCTACACAGCTCCCAATGTCCAAATGTGGAAATATAAATGTAAAACATAGCTGTGAGTTCTATTTGTTTTATTATTTGATTCCACTAAATGTTTGTTATATCTCATCATGATCTTTCAGGATGTTTTTCTGACCACATTTCTTCCTCGGGCATTAAGGAGGACCACCATCCTTCTGTTTTCATAATGCATTTTTCAGTTCTTAACCTAATTTAAGTAGTTTCAGCAATCTCCTTAGTTGTTTTCTTTGCTTGATGCAGGAAAATAATTTGACCATTTTGAAACAGAGTAACATTTTTGCCGTGACCAAAGGATGTGTCTTCTGACATGGTTGGTTATAAGAAATGAGAAGCTTCTCAGTGCATCAGTTAGGGTTAAATAACTTGTTGCAGCTGAAGCTTATTAATCGCTGCAGTAACTATCCAATGAAATACTCTTAACTATCGGTTTAGATATATCGAGTGGGTGACTGTTACTAATGAATTAATTAATTTTTTGTGTGGATAGTGTGGAAAACCTGCTGCACCATCACCACCAACAAGAACAACCTGTTGCAAATCTTGTTCAGCTCTGGACCTTTTCTGTAAGAGAAAGTAATAAAACTTGCCATGCTGCGATAATAAAATAATCAATAAGTGTGTGTGGTGTGATGAAGTGGAGTTGGCTACCAGCATGAAGTTGTCGATTTTCCTATAACAGCAAAAAGTGTTTATTCCTCTTACACTACTGAAGTATTAGGGCAATGACATTTGTTGTTTATCAAAGGAATCATGGGTCATATCATTATCCATTTATATGAGGATCGTTCAAGGCACACTGGGACTTGATGAAATTTCTGGTACTGTAAATGAAGGTCTACATGTGATTGACATTTATAGAAGACTTCAAGCACAGTATTGTGATGAGACTCTTAGCTGCTCTTTAAAAAAGCCCTAAAATGACTAACCTATTAAAATTATTGTCAGAACTGATTTTTAAGAAAACAAGTCACCATATTCTGACCAATCAGAATTGAGAATCTAACAGCAGAGTCGCGCCATCTGCCTTTACTTCCGTCTCTGCTGCCTCTTAATTCGATCTCTGTCCTTGAGCTTCGTGTGTCGTCGCTAATTACCCCAGACATCCATCACCCGTGTAATGGGATCTTTCGAATGCTCCGACTACACGCATTTTATCATTCTCTCAGGGATTATAGCTTTACTAGTTGCAAACTTTCTCAAGATGAAGATGTTCTGAGACAGAAGGATAGGGGAAGAAAAGAGAGAAAGAGAGGAAAAAAGAGCACATCATATTTCTTTCCAGCCACTAAATATGACCACATTAATTATAGATTTCCCTGCCATACTCACATTTTTCTTGCTTCATTTCTCTGGGGAGTATTTTAAGAGCTTCAGGATAGAAATTTATCATTTTCTTCTGCGCAGCAGATGAATACGGTCTATGTGTTCTTTAAGTTGTCAGCGGTTGACGTTAAAGAAGCGAGAGGTGCCGGTTAGCAGGCGGAGTGCAGCGAACAGGTGTATAATTTAATCAATCCCAAGAGCCTTTTTCCCTTTTAAAAAAAGCGACGCTAAATAACAGGTTGTTCATTTCAGCCTTATTGGACATCAGTCATTTGAGTTAGAAATAGAAAATGTAATCAGATATGCAGGAGGATTTTGTATAATGGTGCCAGCGGGTTGCGGAGTTGGAGGTTGAGGTTGAGGCTGAGAGGAGTAAGCGGGGTAAGGGTGAGAAAGTTTTCTTCTTATTTAAAACCCTTTCTCTAAAATAAGTGTCCTGTGATACAATTTCCTGTGATACAAGATGATCGGTAGAATGAAGACGACCTTGGGTGAAATGTGCTGTTGTTTAAGCAAACAACACATGACCTCCACATGCTGGTAGGTATTTCACATCTGCCAGATATATGTGAATACAGTTGTGATGAAGAATGAATACAAAGCTTTCAGAATATGTACTCTATGCAATATTTTTCTCTCTACAGCCCAAGTAGTATATACAGTGCATCTGGAAAGTATTCACAGTGCTTCATTTTTCCAGTTTGTTATGTTAAAGCCTTCTTCCAAAATGGATTAAATCCATTAGTTTCCTCAAAATTCTACAAACAATGCCCCTTAATAACAATGTGTAAGACGTTTGTTGGAAATTTATTCAAATTAAAAAATAACATATACTGTACATAAGTATTCACAGCCTTTGCCATAACACCCAAAATTGAGCTCAGGAGCATCCTGTTTCCACTGTTCATCTTTGAGATGCATGAAACAGGATTATATTGGGGAGAAGTATAGAAATAATTTCTTCAGCATTGACGATCCCGATTGCACAGTGGCCTCCATCATCTTTAAATGGAAGTTTGGAAGCACTAGGACTCTTCCAAGAACTGACAGATCATAGTAGAAGGGCAGCACTTCTCTGCAGCACTCCACCAATCAGGCCTGCATGGTAGAGGGGCCAGTTGGAAGCCACCTCTCAATAAAAGGTACATGACAGCCCACCTGGAGTTTGCACCTGAAGGACTCTAAGACCATGAGAAACAAAATTCTCTGGTCCAATTGAACTCATAACAAACATCATGTCTGGAGAAAACCAGGCACCGCTCATGACCTGGTCAATGTAACCCCTACAGTGAAGCATGGTGGTAACTGTAATGACTTTTGAGGGCTGTTATATGAAGTTGAGATGTGTTAGAATAGAGGGAATTATTTTTCTAATATTATGTGTAAATGACTGTCATTTTTTTTTACCTATAATTTACTATATGCAAAACAATTAAAATCTCAGACAAAGAAAAAAAAACATTGACAAAGAGACAGTGAATGAAATAAAGAAAATGGATCAAGATAAATCAAAAACACCTGCACACAGTCGAAACAGGAAGTGAAACAAAACTAAACACTGAGAGTACTAGGAAATAAAGAAACAGAAATGGGCATGCAGCGTTCAACAAAAAAAGAAACAGAGACACTGTTACACATGTTCATTATTATATTATTACACTTTGAAACTGTAATAAATTTGATTCATACTTATTTTTATAAAAAGGTACACCATAGCCCATAATACTGCAATAGTCACCAGTATAACTACATAACAGGATACAGGTGAGTTGAAAAAGTGAGAATGAGATTAGGTCTGGACTGGACTGATTTCTGGAAAGCTGCTGGGTCCAGATGACCAGTAACACATCTCACAGGAAAGTGGATTTGATTATTAATTTAAAAGAATGTCAAATGTCCTCAGGAATTCTGTTTCATCTTCGCTGGTTTTATTTACTTCCAAAGTGCAAATGGGTGAGGAAAGGAGTGGGGGTGGGGGTTGGGGCGGTGGGGGCAAATATTACTGGTTACATCATGGATTTAAAACTCCAAAAATCTACTCTCTGTCCAACACATTTTAGGGATCTTTGCATTACATAGTGTTAAGTCTGTGTAAACAAACTTGGCAAGCATGGATGAAAAAAGGTTGAAAATATTATTTTACATGTAAAAGCTATAGTGTTTTAATTCAGTTTAATTTCTATGGCTGGATCCCTCTGAAATTAACTGGCAGTGGCCAATAAGGATGCAACACTCTAACACTCACCCAGATGTAGCCTGCCAATGCAGATGCAGCACTAATTACAGCAAACAGTGTGAAAATGATTCCTCATGCTCCCAGAAACATACGTTCACAATCTGAGTCCTGAAATATGGCTGTGCCTTCAGACAAGATAAACAACATTTATGGCATTCAGCAGAGGCCCTTATCCAGAGTAACTTACATTTTTATCTATTATACATCTGAGCAGTTGAGGTTTATAGGCCTTGTTCAAGGGCCCAACAGTGGCAACTTGGTGCTGAGATTTGAACCTTCTGATCAAAATTCTAACATCTTAAACGTTGAGCTACTCCTGCCTGTAGATGTGATAATCTGGTCATTCAGTACATTCAGGCCATCAACTGACTTCATTTTATTCCTCATACCATTGCTGAACCTAGACCTGAGCACCTGAAGCAACCCCAGATCATAACACTACCTTCAGAGGCTTGTGGGCACTATGCATTATGGGTGAATCGCTTTATTTGCTTCCCTTCTCATCCTGATGTGACCATCATGCTGGACTCATCAAACCACTATTAAATAAAGCTCTGATTATGAAACAGCACCAGGAGTCTAAGTGATCTCCATTCATGATTGTTTTACGACCACGTTTCTTCCATGAAGATCAGCACTATCCTTTCAAGTTTTCATAAATGTGTTGAAGGGTTCGTAACCCAGTTCCAGTCAAATCTCACTAGATGTTTTCTTCGCTTGATGCAGCCCAAAAATTTAGCCTTTTAAAATTGTGTGTAAACTTCTGCAATATGCTTCCATTTTATTTCATTTCCTTCCATGCTTTAGCTATTATGGTCTTTTCTATTTAGTCTTCCTCAGGGTTTTCCCATGGCAGGAAAAGATTAATTTTCATTTCTGATTTGGGAATTTGTTTAGAATATGTGAAATGTTACAAACGAAATCTTTCTGTTGTGGTTCATGTCATCTACAGCTGCTGCACTTCTGAATCTGGGTCTCCATCTGATGACGAGAAAATCAACATTTCGACATCCTCTCAGAGTAGGACTGATACTGACCCTTGCCTTCCTTTCTCTCTTACTTCGAGCTCACTGTGAATCCTGAGCTTAATGTATCATATCATATATCATATCACATCATCTCAGGAAAGTCATCAAAGATAACTTTGATAAGCCATGTTTACATGATAACGGTTTTCTCCAGTGGCTATACTTTATATTCTCAACTTAACAGCTCACTTGATACCGCAATAAAACCTTTCAAGTGTTGTCTCATTGTTACAGGTGAAAAAAAAGTTGTTACAAAAAAAAGTGTAGCAAGTGAGTTAGCAGGTATAAATGTGTAATCACGCAAGCCCAGCAGGAACCCAAATGCTACGTGAGCATTTATAATATAGTTGCAAGGATTTTTGCGATGACTAGTCACGCCTCTGATCACGCCTTGCACCACACCACCGTCCCTTCAACCCTCCAGCACTGCTCAGCTGGTCCCACCAGATCTCAGGAATCGAGGAAGACTTACATCTAGACTCTTTTTGCTTCTGGCATCTACAGTGGGTGGTGGACTGAAGTTTTTCTAGATGTCTGTACAGATGAGTCTTTGGCAGTCTTTAAAAGACAACTTAAGATGTATCTGTTTCTTCAGTACTTGGGCTAACCTCCTCCTCCCCTTTCCAACAGTGATTGACTGATGTTACTTAGTAACCTAGTAACACAGTGTAAGGATCTAACCAATGACAGAAACTACAAAGCATTTTTGTGGATACAAGCGTCTGCCAAATGTTAATATAAATGTAATGTTCATTGTTGCTTCTTTGCTGCCCTTCTTGACACCAGGCCATCTTCCAAAAGTCTTCGCCTCACTGTGCGTGCAGATGCGCTCACACCAGCCTGCTGCCATTCCTGAGCAAGCTCTGCACTGGTGGCCGTCCAATCCCGCAGCTGAATCCTCTTTAAAAGACAATCCTGGCGCTTGCTGGACTTTCTTGGACACCCTGAAGCCTTCTTAACAAGAATTGAACCTCTTTCCTTGAAGTTCTTGATGATCCTATAAATTGTTGATTTAAGTGCAATCTTAGTAGCCACAATATCCTTGCCTGTGAAGCCATTTTTATGCAACGCAATGATGGCTGCACGCGTTTCTTTGCAGGTCACCATGGTTAACAATGAAAGAACAATGATTTCAAGCATCACCCTCCTTTTAACATGTCAAGTCTGCCATTCTAACCCAATCAGCCTGACATAATGATCTCCAGCCTTGTGCTCGTCAACATTCTCACCTGAGTTAACAAGATGATTACTGAAATGATCTCAGCAGGTCATTTAATGACAGCAATGAAATGCAGTGGATTTATTTTTTTTTTTTTCGGGATCAAGTTAATTTTCATGGCAAAGAAGGACTATGCAATTCATCTGATCACTCTTCATAACATTCTGGAGTATATGCAAATTGCTATTATAAAAACTTAAGCAGCAACTTTTCCAATTTCCAATACTTATGTAATTCTCAAAACTTTTGGCCACGACTGTACATTTGCTAGCATTAACAGCATGCCCCCTAGTGGTCAAGTGGTAAGAACACAGTGCCCTTACCTTAGTGACTGGAACTTGAGAATGGGTCCTATTCAGGCCATTGGTTTGGTATACCTATTGTTTTAGGGACATGTTCGCAACATTGTCTAAGGGGCATTGATTCAGTGTTGTTCTGACATCATTTCATCACTCATGGATAATTATGAACGATAGATCAAAGAACCCAGTAACCTTGTCTGGAACAGGGAAATCTGGGTATAAGTCTATGAGGAAATCGCCATCAAGCTCCTGGTGGTCAGGAAATGACACATGGGACCCGGAAAGAAAGATACATTTAACCATCTTCCTAGGGGGGGAGGAGGGATGGGGTCAATTTCATTGTAAATTGCATTTACAGCATGAGAGTTAAGTACACCTGTTGTCCAAGTTGTCCAACCCTCTACCACTGAGTTACTCTTGCATACATTTGGAAACCATTTGGAGAGAAAGGCCTTGGTGGACTAATCCTTGGCTATCAAAACTGATCTAAGCCATTGTAACTTTCACACGCAAAAAGACCAATCTTTTCTTAGACTGGATATGAAAGTTACAATGAGTAACTTGAGTAAAATGAGAAATTAGTACCCCACAGTGTTTTAAAAGCCACTAAAATCCTACTGTAAGCATTTCTGAAACAACCTTTTTCCCAGTTTATCATATACAGTATATCTAAAACTTGAGAACCCCAGTGCTCTGGTTGTAAATAATAACATATAATTACCTTTCTATTTTTAATATTATTTCACACAGTTGCACATCTTCTAAATTTACTAGTCCTAACACTAATAATGTTGTCACCCCTACAGTACATGTAACATAATAAATTACAGCTCAAACAAATGCAAATTCAGAGACAAAACAAAAAAGTGGCCTAGTTTCTAAAAAAAATCTTTCCCACAGATGGTCCTCTCTGTACACTAACTGTGTATGAGTTTACCCATTAGTGTGCTGTGAACACACACACATACACACACACTGCAACATCACAACCTTAAGCAGCAGCATGACCTTTACACACAACAAATCACGGCTATTCTCCCCAACATCCAGACTAACACTAACAACTGTTCTGTCTTTTAAACATGTGAATTAGAGCAAATGCTCACATTCAGGCATCGCTTGCTTGGCAGTACTTGTGGATACGCTGAATACAAGGAAGCTGGTGTTTTTTTAACATATCAGAACTGATGTTGATGTATGAAGAGATGATTTCCTCCTTTGGAATGTTCATTAGATTCTGATACACAAATCACTTTAGGCCAAAGAGACATTTGGTGTTAGGTGTAAATAAATGAAGAGTGTAAAGGCCATCACCTCCTTTGCTTTCTTTAAGACTGAATCTATATATTCTGCAGTGTGAACTTTGAGAGCAGTATTTTGATGCTCATGATTAAACCTCAAGGAATGCTAAGTAATTACCATCTAGGTACTGTATCTAGGTACTGCCATCTAGGTATCTGACTGTACGTTTTGGCTGGATGTTGAATCTATACCCCATTCTCAACTCTGACCAGCCTCTCTGTCCCTGCTGAACAAAAGCATCCCCACAACATGATGCTGCCACTCCCATGCACACACACAGAAATTTGTATTTGGCCAAAACGTTCAATTTTGGTCTGATCTGACCAGAGCATCTTCTTCCACATGTTTGCTGTGTCCTGCACATGGCTCGTTGCAAACTGCAAACAGGACTTCTTATGGGTTTCTTCTTGCCATTCTTCCATAAAAGCCAGATTTGTGGACTAATAGTTGTCCTGTGTACAGATTCTCCCATCTGACCTGTGGATCTCTGCACCTCCTCCATAGTTCCCATGTGTCTCTTGGCTGATTAATGCTCTCCTCGCCTGGTCTGTCAGTTTAGGTGGACGCCCATGTCTTGGTAGGTTTGCAGTTGTGCAGTACTCTTTCCATTATTGGATGATGGATTGAACAGCGTTCGGTGACATGTTCAAAGCTTGGGATATTTTTTTTAAACTTAGCTTAAGGTTTTAAGGCTTTAATCTTCCCCACAAATTGTCTGCTTTATCCCTGTCCTGTCTTGAGCTTCTTGATGCAGTTTGGTCTCTAATGTTCTCTAACAAACCTCTGAGGGCTTTACAGAACAGCTGTATTTATACTGAGATTAAATTACATACAGGTGGACTCTATTTACTAATCAGGTGACTTCTGAAGGTAATTGGTTTCACTGGACTTTAGTTAGAGGTACAAAAGTAAAGGGGGACTAAATACATGGCAAATGCATACTGTATGCTACACTTCTCAGATTTTTATTTGTTAAAAAGAAATTGAAAACCAATTCCTTTCCTTCCTCTTTACATTTATGTGCCTGTAAGATCTTTCGCACGGGTGGCACCAAAGACCCCGAATAGAGGTTTTATGGGAAAGTGCCATGGGAGCACGTGCAGTCTACTCACAGACGGCCTTAAAGCGGAGATCAAATGGCTGTCTGCAGTTTTTGCCTTTGAAGTCCCTGGAGTGCACAACTTCACCCCGCTTGCATGCCATTATTTGCATTTTAGGTCCGCCACGCGAATCTGCTCTTTAGACTTCTTGACCTTATCCTAAACTCCACAGGAGGGGAGGTTGCCTTCCTAGTGAGCTTATGGAGTGAGCGAGGAGCGAGCAAAGATTTATGCACACATCCTGTGACAGTACCGCTTTGTATTGGTCTATCACATAAAAACCTTAATAAAATATATTTATGTAAACCGCTTTTAGATCTTTGTTTCAGTTGTTTCTGTGATGTACTGAAATATAATTACAAGCACTTCATACGTTTCAAAGGCTTTTATCGACAATTACAAGACATTTATGCAAAGAGTCAGTATTTGCAGTGTTGGCCCTTCTTTTTCAGGACCTCTGCAATTCGACTGGGCTGCTCTCAATCAACTTCTGGGCCAAATCCTGACTGATAGCAACCCATTCTTTCATAATCACTCCTTGGAGTTTGTCAGAATTACTGTTTTTTTGTTTGTCCACCCGCCTCTTGAGGATTGACCACAAGTTCTCAATGGGATTAAGATTTGAGGAATTTCCAGGCAATGGACCCAAAATTTCAACGTTTTGGTCCCCAAGCCACTTAATTATCACTTTTGCCTTATGGCACGGCGCTCCATCGTGCTGGAAAATGCATTGTTCTTCACCAAACTGTTGTTGGATTGTTGGAAGAAGTTGCTGTTGGAGGGTGTTTTGGTACCATTCTTTGTGTTTTGGGGCAAAATTATGAGCCCACTTCCTTGGATGAGAAGCAAGCCCACACATGAATGGTCTCAGGATGCTTTACTGTTGGCATGACACAGGACTGATGGTAGCGTCACCTTTTCTTCTCCAGACAAGCCTTTTTCCAGATGCCCCAAACAATCGGAAAGAGACTTCATCCGAGAATATGACTTTGCCCCAGTCCTCAGCAGTCCATTCGCCAAACTTTTTGCAGAAGATCAATCTGTCCCTGATGTTTTTTTATTTGGAGAGAAGTGGCTTCTTTGCTGCCCTTCTTGACACCAGGCCATCTTCCAAAAGTCGCCTCACTGTGTGTGCAGATGCGCTCACACCTGCCTGCTGCCATTCCTGAGCAAGCTCTGCACTGGTGGCGCTCTGATCCCGCAGCTGAATCCTCTTTAGGCGCTTGCTGGACTTTCTTGGATGCCCTGAAGCCTTCTTAACAAGAATTGAACCTCTTTCCTTGAAGTTATTGATAATCCTATAAATTTTTGATTTAGGTGCAATCTTAGTAGCCACAATATCCTCGCCTGTGAAGCCATTTTTATGCAACGCAATGATGGCTGCACGCGTTTCTTTGCAGGTCAACATGGTTAACAATGAAAGAACAATGATTTCAAGCATCACCCTCCTTTTAACATGTCAAGTCTGCCATTCTAACCCAATCAGCCTGACATAATGATCTCCAGCCTTGTGCTCGTCAACATTCTCACCTGAGTTAACAAGACGATTACTGAAATGATCTCAGCAGGTCCTTTAATGACAGCAATAAAATGCAGTGGAATTTTTTTTTTTCGGGATTAAGTCAATTTTCATGGCAAAGAAGGACTATGCAATTCATCTGATCACTATTCAGAACATTCTGGAGTATATGCAAATTGCTATTATAAAAACTTAAGCAGCAACTTTTCCAATTTCCAATATTTATGTAATTCTCAAAACTTTTGGCCACGACTGTACATGCTTTGTGTTTGGAACAGCTTAGCTTTTTTTTATTTTTTATTGGAGAATCCGTTTTAGGTACAGTATGATTTGTATTTCTTGTCCTATTGCATTTACATTTTCATTTCATGTCCAGCACTTCAGCTAACAACTAAAACTATATTCTACTTCTGAATTTGGCCCTTTTTCTTAATAATCTATTTTATTTGAAGTTTCAGAAAGTTTAAAATAAAAAGCTGTCTCAGTCACTCCACCTTTCTCATGCATAACAATAAGCAGTGTGTGTGTGTGTGTGTGTGTGTGAGTCGAAGAGAAGGATTACACTCACATTGGAAAAGAAAACAGCTGATCAGATGATCAAGGGCACGAACAGTCTGGGAATAAAGGTCAGAAACATGAAGGTAACTGTGTGTGTGTGTGTGTGTGTGTGTGTGTGTGTGGTCACATGCAGGAATTCCACACCCATCCTACTTGCCAGATATAATAATATAGAATAATATAGTATTAATAAGTAAGTAATAAAGTAAACAGAGCTAATCTTGAAACTTTTTGATACCACCTAGCAACATACGGGATATTGGTTTCATTTTTGTTATCATTTTATTTTAGTTATTCACATGCACACACACAAACACCATAATGGGGAAAAAAATGGAAAAAAGCGGTCAGTTTATAAATGTTTATAGACTTGTGGAGTGAGAAAGTAATCTCAAGATCATCACTCAGTGCTGCAAAGAATCAGTAGACAGAGTGACGCATGTAATACGTGTGTGTGTGTGTGTGTGTGTGTGTGTGTGTGTGTGTGTGTGTGTGTGTGTGTGAGAGAGAGAGAGAGATGTATGCATGGATTGCGGTCTCTGTTTTTATTCTGTTTTTTTATTCTGTGCACACACGCACACAGAGAAATGTAGTAAACTAAAAAAAAAAAAACATAGCAGTGTATAAGTTATTCGGAAGTGGACGGTGGCAGGTTTTAGATGGATCTTCGGTGCTTCAAGCTTTATAATGAACAGAACAGATTTGATGGGCAAAAAAAATGTAATTCCTTGTTTAGAGGTGATACTGTATGGATAGCTGTCACAACTGAAGCAACTGTAAAAAAAAAAAAATAAAATAACCATCTAATCAAATAAATCAACATCCAGTCTGCAGCAAAGTCTGAGTTTTTTTTCTTTTTCTTTTGTGAGTTTTATACACACTATATTGGGAAACAATTTAAGGAAAAAAACTATTTACATTTTCATTTATACAAACACACACGCACACACACACACACACACAGAATCTATTGACATATTTAAATATTTATAACGGACTTTTTAAAGAAAACATTTGTGGCTTGTGGCTCCGCCTCCTCAGTATTGTCCCGCTGGCTGTCTCCCCAAATCCGTGTGGACAGCTCAGCCTTTTATGTCCAATATCACCATGGACATAAAACACCATTACACTTAAAGTTCACATTAAAATGTCCCCTCCTGGTTGTTTAAAATCATTAAACCCTGCCTGCAGAAGGACAGGACGTTCCACACTGGAGCCCATACACCTGACTGGGATGGGTTTCATTGTGCTGGAGAACATCCTGAAGTGGGCCAGCTCCTTCATAGTCAGCTAATCATTCATGAACGCGGCACGTTCAAGATCACTCGTGTTGCAGAGGCAGACAGAGGTCTAACCTGCACCATGACACCACTCACTCATAGAACATTTTCAGGAAAACCCACTACGGCTTTATTCATTCGGGAGACAGAGTAGATCTTTTCATATCCACCCTGCCCCCCCACCTACTCCAGCACACACCAGACGCCATGCCTGGAGAGCCCCAAAGGCCATGGCGTCCCCACTCACACTGTCTCACTCTAAACTTTTATCTTTTTTAATAATAACATTCACTAATAAAAAAACAAAAGCATGGAACCTTTCAAAACTTGTCAGGATGCTCACTTTCACATGAGAGAGAGAGAGGGGGAATAACAATCATACTTGTAGCACAATCCAACTTTATATTCAGTATCTTTAGTTTTCCTTTTCTTCTACTCTTCTTTTGTGTCAATAATGATTCTTTTTGACTATATATTCTCCATTCATTATTATTATTGTTGTTGTTATTATGACATTTGCTTTTTGCTTTCCTTCTCCTTAAGAAGTTTTCATCACTAGTGTGACGTTATTTTTGCACAGTTAAATCGATGTATTTCTGAGGATTCTGAGCTTTGGAGATACAAATGTACGTAGGAATCCTCACACATCCTCTCTATTCTGTGGTTCCTGCATGACTGCTGCATTTCACACAATATTGCATGTGCTTTGTTGTATTCTCTGTTAATCAGGTGCGTCACTCCCTGGGTGTTCTTATGACTACACTGAGTAGGGCTGTTAATTGGAACTTCTTAGATCATGTGATTAATGTAGAAATTTTAACACATTGTGATTTCTTTAATGCAAATTATTCATATGACCTTGTTTGACCCTAACGGCTTCCCATAGCCGCAGTCCTGTGTGCGCGGTAATGGCACGTTTAACGCGGATTATAAAATGTAAAAAAAACTGGACTACATTGGTATAACTGCGCTTGTAATCATGGACCGTGACTGTGAATACATACTTATACACAGAAGGTAAATTTATGGTATAAATATGGCAGTGCAAAATAAAATTTAAAAAAAAGGGTGTTTAGTCCACTCTTACACCACAGTCATACATCTTTGTGCCACTTTCAAAAAGCAGCTCCTGTTTAACTGAAAACATAAGTGAACATTACATACCTGGCGTTTCCATGGTGTTTTTTGCTTCTTACCATACACTGCTTTAAACTGCACACAGACCCTGTTACTAGCGGGGTAAGACTTCTGTAACCCGAGGTCAGTCCATGTGCTGGTTGTACACAGTCGCAGGTACAGACAGATGCTTATTGTTTGTCCATCCACTTTAAAATGACCAAAATCCAGTTTCCTTCCATCCAGAATCCAGACACCTCGCTTTCTATCAAACAGGTGGCTGATCATTTTCACTGTCACGGTTTATAAAAAAAAAGAAAAGAAAAATACACCATGAGCATGATAACACAATAAAAACTGTAGATCATCATCATCAATGACCAAGCATAAAGACAACACAAGCTTTTGTAATGTCATACAACAAATAAAAAAAAAAACGCGGGGGAGGGGGTATTCTTATATCTGAATATCAATAAGCTTCATGAGGTAGTATCTTAGCCACCGGGAGCTAAAGTGTTTGTGCTAAATACCATCATAGATAGCAGTGTTACAAACTAACCAAAAAGTGAACCAAATAGCCACTGTAAGCTAAAGGTATCCCAAACTGTGTAAAATAAATTGGAATATTTACACCACAACTGATACTGACAACCATCACATGAGGCATTAGCTTTAGCCACCGGGAGCTAGCAGGTTTGTGCTAAGCTACATAAGGCAGTATGGTAGCCCGAATAGCAGTGTTTTCTACGTGCTACCCTAAACTATGTATGTAAAAAATAAAATAATATGATATTTATATTATCAGAATAAGGATTACATGAGACTTAATAACTCACCCGTGGTAGCAGCTTGCTCGATTCTCCTCCTCCGGTGGAGCAAATAACTCTTTAAAACGCACCCGTTTTCTGTCGGTTTCAGTGTTGTTCTGAAGAAAATCTAAACTCCTCCCACCGTCCAGAACATTCTGTTGAGCTTCAGAAACCTGTAGAGCGCGTGACATCTTCCACACGTGCAGGAAACTTACTGAGTCTGTGTGTGAATGTGTGTGTGTGTGTGTCTGGTTTGTGTGTGCGCGTGCAGGGGGCGTGGTCTTGTAGGTAGCGTGCTTCTACAGCTCTTTTCCCTGTGAATAGGATGTGGGCGTGTCCTGTGGGCGTGTCCTGCCTCCGGTTATTATCAGATAATGAAGTGCGACGGAAAGACTGTGTGCCTCTCCTCGGATTCAGACGGATTACATAAAATGAGAATATTTATTTTTTATTTAACTTGCTTTATTTAAAAGTAAACCCTTTAAGCTTTAAATAGATATATTTCTCATGTCATAATATATATATATATATATATATATATATATATATATATATATATATATGAAAGAAAAAAATGACGGCGCATTTTAAATTCTTTTTATGGTTACCAGAAAAAAATGCACTTGGACCCGCCGGCGGCTTCGCAGACTCCTAAGTTAACTGGATTGATTTTTTTTAATTAGTTGACAGCACTAATAGATAATGAAACACTGTTTTGTTGATGATTAAACCCAATGCAAATATTAATATATTTGAATAATATATTTATTAGTCTTATGTATAAATTGTTTAACTGTCTTATACTTCAACTCAATTCAATTCACTTGTATTTATAAAGTTCCTTTTTTTTTCTCAAAGCAGCTTCACAAAATCAAAAGAAAAATATGAAAATGTGTATGAGATGTGAAATTGTTTTTTTAGAAATCATAATGATCAGATGATCCCTGATGAGCAAGCCGACGGAAACGGTGATGGTGGGAAGGGAAAACGCCCTGAGATGACAGTAGGAAACCTTGAGAGAAACCAGACTCAACAGGAACCCATCCTCATTTGGGTGATAACATAGCAGGGAATGTTTTGCAGACATACTGTGTGTTAGGCAGCTGAACGTTCAGTATAACAGACGATGTCTAGGTTAACATGGTGTTCCGCACCAGAATGAGTCAGACAGGTGCAGAGGGCAGAAGGGGTCTGGGATCACTGGGAGCTCAGGAGCAGCGTGTGTAGCTCCTAACAAACCCTAAGATATCTGGAGAGAGTATTCCGTCACAGTTTAGTAGTGAGGACTTTATGAATTTCACCACTGAAAAACTCAATAATGTTCAACCTCTGACAGCATCCTGTGATCCAGTCCAGCCTAAATCTCCACATCTGGAGCGACTGTGCTTTACAGGTATAGAACAGGAAGAGCTGTACAACTTATCACCACGGCTAAATCAACAACTTGTTTGTTAGATCTAATTCCAACTAGATTACTAAAAGAAGTGATACATAGTGATACAAAGTGATAAATAACAAACATTATTTATTTCTCGCTATATTTAGGTCTCGTCTCTAAACCTCTCAAGTTGGCAGTCATTAAGCCTCTTCTTAAAAAAGAAAAAAAAACTAAATTAGACCCTAATGAAATAATAAACTATAAACTGATTGCAAACCTTTAATATGATATTTAATATCGTTAATATCTAAAATATTAGAAAAGGTGGTGTCAGCTCAAATATGCGCCTTCTTGCAGGAAAACACTAGCTTTGAAAAAAAATTCAGTCAGGTTTCAGGCCCCATCATAGTACAGAAACTGCGCTAGTGAAAATCACAAATGACTTGTTCTTAGTTGCTGCATTCCACACTATAGATCATATTATTCTCATAGATCGCTTACAAACTCACATAAGTATTCAGGGACAGGCATTAAAATGGTTTGGATCCTACCTGTCTAACATAACATATTCTAAATGGAGAACTGTCCGCTGTAATGTCAGTGAAATACGGGTTCCCACAAAGGTCAGGTTTTTTATTTTCATTTTCAGGAGCTACACATAATGGGCATTAGTATGAGTCTTACTCCAAGCTGTTTTAAAAAGGTGAATGGCAGTTTCACAGCTTTGGTACTTTCAAGGATTTGTTCATCTCTAGCACATTTTGAGGCGTAGTAGTTACTTCTTGGGTAAATATTGTGAGTTTGTAGAACAGTCATAGTTAATTACATTATAATTGTAATAACACTGGTACTGTACCTCAGCATATGCCTTTAATCCGTTCCAGAGGCGAGTTCTTAAGATGAAATTTCCTACTGCTAAACACATTTTAGAAACAATGTAAATGCAGATAATCCATTCTAGTCACCCAAAAATATTACCAATATTACCAATTTACAACACCATAATCATATTTTGCATATTAAAACAATCAAAGCATTTAGAATAGACATATAAATGAAGTAATATGAAAAAATGAGACATTAAACCTCATTTAACCTTAATTCATGATTCCTCTTGGCACCGGCTGCTTGAAAAACCAAACTGAAAGCGGCTCCCTTTGTTTCTTTGTGCCATCTTTGCAAACATTCTTGGGACCCATGGTACTATGTCTTGACTAAATTTTGCAAAAAATGTAAAAAAGAAAACCACAAAAAATATATTAAAAATATATAAACTCGCTTCGCTTGACTTTCCACTGACACATGTTTTGATCTGCTCCTGGACAGACACATGACCGATTCTAATTCTAATTTCTAAAGCAGAATTTTAGGTGAAAATTTGTTGTATGTCCCACTGTACACAATAACTTTTCATATCTAATGCATAGCTTGTGCTTTAATTGAGACAGGTGATGATGAGGAACTGTGAAGAATTTCAATTTGGGTAGTCTGTAGTTACAATGTAAATGAAGCATATTATAAACTTTATAAATAACTCTATTATTCACTGTAGCCTGTACTTTGTCTTACTGTATATAACTATGTTTCCAACTGCACTTTCCATTAAGGAAGGACACAGCTGAGCAGCTGAAGGTTACGCCCAGTTCTCCAGGACTGTGGCATTGGGGCAGCACTGGGATTTGAACTCACGGCCTTCTGATCTAAAGCTCAAATCTTTAACTACAGAGACATGACTTCCCTTAACTAAAATTCACCTTTCAAGCATCTCCACTGTAGAATAAAGTCACACTAAAAGACATTGAAAATAGTGATTACAGTAAAGAGTACGAGAACAGCCTAATCATGTTCATCAGATATGATCACAAAGAGACTCACTGCTAAAACGTGTGTTGCATTTTCTGATATAATAAATAAATAATAATTTATAGAAACCAGTATAATTTGTGAAATAAATTACAGTATGAATTGTGAAATAAATTGTGAGGAATGCCTGGTTCAAGTGTTTACACACGTGGACAAAATTGTTGGTACCCTTCGGTCAATGAAAGAAAAACTCACAATGGTCACAGAAATAACTTTATTCTGACAAAAGTAATAATAAATAAGAATTCTATGAATGTTAACCAATGAAAGTCAGACATTGCTTTTCAACCATGCTTGAACAGAATTATAAAAAAAAATGAACTCATGGAACAGGCCTGGACAAAAATGATGGCACCCCTAACTTAATAGTTTGTTGCACAACCTTTTGAGGCAATCACTGCAATCAAACGATTCCTGTAACTGTCAATGAGACTTCTGCGCCTCTCTGCAGGTATTTTGGCCCACTCCTCATGAGCAAGCTGCTCCAGTTGTTTCCGGTTTGAAGGGTGCCTTTTCCAGACAGCATGTTTCAGCTCCTTCCAAAGATGCTCAATAGGATTGAGGTCAGGGCTCATAGAAGGCCACTTTAGAATAGTCCAATGTTTTCCTCTTAGCCATTCTTGGGTGTTTTTAGCTGTGTTTTGGGTCATTGTCCTGTTGCAAGACCCATGACCTGCGACTGAGACCCAGCTTTCTGACACTGGCCAGCACATTTCTCTCTAGAATCCCTTGATAGTCTTGAGATTTCATTGTACCCTGCACAGATTCAAGACACCCTGTGCCAGATGCAGCAAAGCAGCCCCAGAACATAACAGAGCCTCCTCCATGTTTCACAGTAGGGACAGTGTTCTTTTCTTCATATGCTTCATTTTTCCATCTGTGAACATAGAGCTGATGTGCCTTGGCAAAAAGTTCCATTTTTGTCTCATCTGTCCATAGGACATTCTCCCAGAAGCTTTGTGGCTTGTCAACATGTAGTTTGGCATATTCCAGTCTGGCTTTTTTATTATTTGTTTTCAACAATGGTGTCCTCCTTGGTCGTCTCCCATGTAGTCCACTTTGGCTCAAACAACGACGGATGGTGCGATCTGACACTGATGTTCCTTGAGCATGAAGTTCACCTTGGATCTCTTTAGAAGTCTTTCTTGGCTCTTTTCTTACCATTCGGATTTGATTTGTCATGAATTTTCCTCCCTTGGCCACGTCCAGGGAGGTTGGCTACAGTCCCATGGATCTTAAATTTCTGAATAATATGTGCAACTGTAGTCACAGGAACATCTAGCTGCTTGGAAATGGTCTTATAGCCTTTACCTTTAACATGCTTGTCTATAATTTTCTTTCGAATCTCCTGAGACAACTCTTTCCTTCGCTTCCTCTGGTCCATGTTGAGTGTGGTACATACCATGTCACCAAACAACACAGTGACTACCTGGAGCCCTATATATAGGCCCACTGACTGATTACAAGATTGTAGACACCTGTGATGCTAATTAGTGGACACACCTTGAATTAACATGTCCCTTTGGTCACATTATTTTCAGTATTTTCTAGGGGTACCATCATTTTTGTCCAGGCCTGTTCCATGAGTTTATTTTTTTTTATAATTCTGTTGAAGCATGGTTGTAAAGCAATGTCTGACTTTCATTGGTTAACATTCATAGAATTTTTTTTAATCATTACTTTTGTCAGATTAAAGTTATTTATGTGACCATTGTGAGTTTTTCTTTCATTGACCGAAGGGTACCAACAATTTTGTCCACGTGTGTATTGCTCCGGACTTCATTTCACATCAGCTTCGCAGACCACAGACAGGTCACATCTAATATAATATATATATATATATATATATATATATATATATATATATATATATATATATGTATATATGGGCAATACAAAAATATCTTTTAAAAAACACAAATCTACATGAAAAAAAAAATCTAATGAAGTTACTAACTGTGGTTTACGTGTATCCCAATTACTTTCAAATTAAGAAATATTTTCACTTCACTAACCTCGATTTGCAACATACAATAACAAATAAAAAGTAACATTTTGAAAGAAGTATCACAAAAGTAAAAAAAAAAAAATGTCTTGGGGGGAAAAAAGAGTGGCCTTTAAAGGGTAAATTTGATCAGTATACCATGTTTAACAATAGAAGTTGTCACCGAGCAGATTTACAAAAAAAGTATAAATTCTCATTTGAAAGTTTTCTCTTCATACATTTCTCCTGAGCCAGCCGGGTGTTGTGTTGAGGAAAAGCTCGCTGAGAAGAAAGGAACGCATCTGTATCTGGGTAATATCGCTTCTGTGAAGCTAAACCGTCATCTTTCCACTTCAACAACTTTCAAACAGACAACGAGACAATGGACACCATGGAGGCACAGCAAGTCATGATTTCAAAACCACAGCGATTCATAGCGAAAGTCCTGAAAGTGAGAACTAAAGCGATCACAGCGAGCAATCGCATCTCAGCTTTCTGTAGGAAAAGTCTTCAAGTCTTCAAATCAGATGCAGTCCGAAGCCGTCATCGTGGTGTCTAAGTGCAGCTTGAGGTGATCCAAACTTCTTGTTTTGCTCTAAAGAAATAGTCTGCCTCTCATCACACTAACTGTCTGAGAGATAGAAACTATTTTTCCATTCATCATTGTGATGAGAACACACACTGCAACCTCAACCGGCAGCGTGACCTTTACACACAGACACAACAAATCACAGCTCTTCTCTTCGATATGTGACAGAAATACATGCTGAGAGAAAACACACACACACACACACACACACACATACAAAATAAGATGAAAATCAGTGCTTTGGATGACAAAATGTGGATAATGCATCACAACAGAAGCCCTGCTGGAACATAGAGGTGCTGTTTTGTTGTTGAAAAGGTCATGCCAAGCTGCTGGGTTAGTGAGATGATAAGTGCTACAGTAGGTAGTGAGAAAATCAGAAAATAATAAACAGAAAACCAAGCGCAGTATGTGACATGAGCCTAATGACAAAGACAACTTTATGATTTTAAGGAAACTGCATGTTTTTTTTTTTATTGTTTATTGTTTCTTTATTTGTTTGTTTATTTGCTGGTTTTATTAATTCTGAAAGAAAAATGAAGTGACAAATTGTTTTATCTTTTTCAATATTCTGGATGGTCTTCAGGGTGTGTTCAAAATAAGAAATCAGATTTTAAAAAATTATTTAAAAAAATAAAAAAAAAACATTTCCTGCTTTTTTCCCCTCTTTCCCATTTTTGTACAAGCCAATTAGATTTTTTCCCCTTACGTGACCTCATATAAGACGGCTCAGCGGTACTTCATTTACATAGACACTAAAGTAGTGCATTTGGAAAAGGAGTGAAATTAAGTGCATTTTGGGTATTAAAAAAATACTCTCATAATCTCAGGGGTATTTCAGCTGGGGAAATATGGTGCACATCCTGTATTTGTTTGGTATGTAGCTTATTAACATTCTCAAATATTTACGTAAGATGCCCACGAGGTGCAAAGCATGTAAATAGCAGGGGTACTGTAGTGTAGTCAGCGGGGGCGTCTAAAATCGCGACCCGCTCCACAACCACCCACACCTGTATGATGTGTTGATTAAGTTCTCCAGTGTGCCCCCTGCTGGAATTCTCTGGCACACACATAAAATATGGCTACAATGTTACCGGTTGACTACGCGAATGCGTGGTTTAAAAGCAAATCGTCGGTGTTCTGATGAAACCTCGTAACTCAATTTCAGGAGAGCGAAAAAAAAAAAAGTAAAAAATGCACTTGAAATGTAAACGAAAAAAAAAAAGAAAGAAATTGTACGAATGTATCCAAGACAAATACAGCATATATATATATATATATATATATATATATATATATATATATATATATATATATATATATAGCACAGAGTAAGTTACATGTTGCACTAAAAAATAAGTAATATACACGAAAAATTGAGTTACGAGGTTTCCTCAGAACACCGACGAAAAATATCTCAGTCCTAACATTCACTTTCATGAGAGCGCCGAGATCTGTGTTAATGCCTTACAGAAATAGTCAAACATGGGCCCTTTAAATGAACTGGATTACGCTCAGTACTTGTAAATAATGCATGACATCATCGTTATTGTTACTACTCACCACGGGTTTTACTTTAAATGATTCCAACCGGCAGCAGCAGTCCAGTGAGGATATGCGTTTCCATGTTCCCACATTTACAAAGATTGAACGGAGAGGACCCTCGAGCACTGCTCGGCTGCCTCGAGCACACACAAACCGCACACCTGACCGAGAAACACAACCGGGGTGAACCCGAAAAAACGCTTTACTGCAACATTTGATCTTTCAAAACATTTCAGAATACAATAGCCTTAGGCTGTAAAAGCAAGCAAAAGAAGAAATGCTAAAAACAACTCGTTAGAACGCTCACAATTAAATCAGGTGAAAGTTCAAGAAGCGCGTATGCAAATCAGGTTCAAAAACCACAACCCCTATTTGCATTAGTATGCAATCAGTTTCAGTAAGTATTTCTTCTCTCCCTTTTTGATTTCGTTTTGTGAGCTCGTGCAAAATAATATTCAATTTAACCCTTTAAAGCACGTCAAACGTACGACTTGCTCTAATTTATTACAGAACTTCAAGGGGACATATGATGCAAAATTGAGTTTGTAGTCTTGTTTAGACATTCAGATTGGTCTCCAGTGTGCATGTGAACATAAACAGAAAAACAAATAAATAAACAAACAAATACCCTGTTTTTTATTTAGGTACTTAAAAAAAACAAAAACAGATTAGACTTCCCATCTAATGTGACATCATATAAGAAGATACCCTTCCTCTGGATTATTGCCCAACATTGCTGTTCTCAGGAGGGTGTGGCTCAGAGTTTGTCCATTTGCATAGGAAAATGTTTTTTTTTAAGGTATAAAAAGGCTTTATCCATGAGTGTTTCAGCTGGAGCATTTACATACCCACTTTGCTCACAAGAGTACGTTGGCCCAGAAGGGCAAATCATCTTTCCTGTATATATGTATGCTTTTCCTGTATATGTGTATGTTTTTGGAAAAAAAAAATGTTTTCTTGTTTTGTTTTATTTTGTTGTATGCTTTTTTTCCGTATATGGGAAAGATGATTTGCCCTTCTGGGCCACTGTAGCAAGAGTAACATACGGGACCTTTAAAGCAATGTAATAATTTACATTTTCATATAAACGTTACAGATTTGTTTTAGTCATATTTAACTCACTCACTCACTTAATCCCAGGAGACGTTGGGCATGAGGCGGGGTACACCCTGGACTGGGTGCCAATCTATCACAGGGCACACGCACACACACACATTCACACACTATGGGCAATTTTGGAAACACCAATTAGTCTGTCCTACATGTCTTTGGATTGTGGGAGGAAACCGGAGTACCCAGAGGAAACCCACCAAGCACGAGGAGAACATGCAAACTCCATGCTCACAGAGACGGGAATCGAGCCTGGTCATATTTAACTATCTAATAAATATACTGCTCAAAGGAATTAAGGAAACAAACTATTCCAATTTGACTTCCCTCATATGTACTGCACCTCGTACTGGACTTTTCTGTTCTCTTGATTCGTTTTTTTTTTTGAGCAGTTTATTTTTAATGCATAGAGAGCAATTGTAACAGTAACTCGGCTTTATCACACCTCGCTGTCGATTTTTTTTTTTCTAGAAATACAGGCACCTGATGTGAAACTTACTCAAAAGCTGATGAAACGAACACAAGCTCAGTCCACTCGTCCGATTTTTACCCGCATCTGCGTCCGTCTCGAACCCTGACAGATCTCCGCGCTCTTATGTAATTAACTCTCAAACCTAAAATTTACTTAGAAAAAAAAAAAAAGGCCTGCAGTAATGTGAACGTCGTTTTCTCTCCTTACTAAAACCCTGATGTTTGAGAACTGGGACTGTAATGAAATCTGAGGGGGAGAAAGAAAGAAAAAATGAAAGAAGAAATCTAAATGTAAAGAATACTTTTCAAAAGCTGATATTATTATTATTATTATTTATGAATGGGCAGATTGCCAGATGACACCTTGAATTCTTTTTTGGATTTAGATTTTTTTTCTTTTTTTTTTTTCTGTAGGACAGGTGATGGGTGAAGGGGGTGTTGATGGGAGGCAGCTGGAGGGGGAAAAAAAGGAATCAATAACCAATTTAAAGGGAGAGAGTGGTTGGGTGGAAGGGATAGCGAGGTTCTCGCCCATGTGAGGCGTAAATGATGAAAGAGCGAGTGAGGTTTTGGGGATCAGTCTCTAGGGTTCAGATGTGATGAAGGATTGACAAGAGGCTGAAGGATCTTTTGGCATTCATGAAGGTCTGAAACGTTACAGCAAAATCCACACTGGCCGAGTGATTGGGGTCATTTAAGGGTCAGTGTCCAGGTCACATTAGAAATGCATGCTCTTTTATGATCTCTAGGATATATATATATATATTTTTTTTTTATACCAGCACATAAGTCTCAGTTTGTCTTTGTGTGAATGTGCAACTGTGTCATCATGCTGTGTTACTGTACATTACTGCTCAACTACTGTTTAGTGCAGTCTGGCATGTAGCTGTGCCTGATAGTATATATTAATGTGTACTACTTAGTAGTTTAGTGTGCAGGATGGGATTTAGTCAAGATTTAGTATTTACTATGATGGGAAAAGGTAAAAAGTGAGGATAAATTGAAATATAATCTGCTGATCTTTAATGTAATGAGTGATATTATTATTATTATTATTATTATTATTATTATTATTATTGTTGTTATTATTATTATTATTATTATTATTATTATTATTATTATTATTATTGTTGTTGTTGTTGTTATTATTATCATTATTATTATTATTATTATTATATTATTATTATTATTATTATTATTATTATTATTATTATTATTATTGTTGTTATTATTATTATCATTATTATTATTGTTATTATTATTATTAGTAGTAGTATTATTATTATCATTATTATTATTATTATTATTATTATTATTATTATTATTATTGTTATTATTATTTATTGTTATTATTATTATTATTATTATTATTATTATTGTTATTGTTATTATTATTATTATTATTATTATTATTATCATTATTGTTATTATTAGTAGTATTATTATTGTTATTATGTTATTATTATTATTATTATTGTATTATTATTATCATTATTATGATGATGATGATTATTATTATTATTATTGTTAGTTACTATTATTATTATTATTATTATTGTTATTATTTCAGGTTGAAGCCCATGTACATGTCCGTCTGTCTCTCTGTACAGCAGAACTCTCTGTCTAACTTATTAACACACAGAAATCACATTCTGTAAGGTCGAGTATCTGACGCCTTGTTTACACTAAGTTGTACTTCTTTGGTGCTCAGACAAACAGACTCCCTGTTCGGAAATCTGAGAGAGAATCACAGATGAGAAATGGAAAAAGTAAATCGGATAAAGATGAAGTTTTGTCTTAAAACGACTCCAGCGTGTTAAAATTCACTTCTACCACTTCAGCGCTGTTATTTCAGCCAACGTGAAAATATGAACAAATCCCAGTCAAAATATTCACTTTATCTTTTCTCATTAATATCTATTGGTGCAGGTGTTTGTTTACATTGAGACAGCAGCGCATTAGTAGATTATTTTAAAGCAGATTATTAAATCCCACACATAACTGTTCATAACAGACGCAAATGTTTCTGAGACTGGTTTCTGGTCCTCCAATGTATGAAATGTAAAGATATCATTGAAAGAGCGAGTTCTGAGCAATGTAAAGACAAAACCTTTGATTCGTATAGATTAGAGCACTGTATTTGGTATTTTAGTGCACAGGTTGGATTTAGCCTTGGATTTAGTATCCATTATATGATATCATATAGTAGTTTAGTACTCAAGTAGTGCCAGCTCGAAGTTGTCCAGGTCAGCACTAAACAAGAAATTTGACAGATTTTTGGAGACCCGCGATTTATTATAACCCATAAACAGTTACAATCCACCTTTAAATCATTCACTACCCAGTGTGTGCATCTCTCTCTAAGGTCATAAAACAGCCCTGCTTCCTCATTTTTTAGATGGTAATACTTCCTATAGCCTGTGTCAGGATGGATGTTCCTGTAGCTTTTTGTCCACAGGAACATTTTATTTACCTGTGTACCTTTGTAACAGATGTACCTGACACAAGGCATTTGGCTGAAAACTTAAATACTCTGTCTATCCTGTGAATAAACCAGAGAGAACATTCAGACACATCATGCATGCTGTGTGGATGTGCATGCCTGAGCGTGTATATGTGTGTGTGTGTGTGTGTGTGTGTTTGTCCCTCTGTGAGTGACATCTCAAGCAATTCTTTATCTTTATTTTGAAGCTAACAGGTTAAGCGCATTTTTAAAACATCAACTTATTCAAATTCTAATTTTAAACCCCGTGCTTGGTGGGTTTCCTCCGGGTGCTCCGGTTTCCTCCCACAGTCCAAAGACATGTAGGATAGACTAATTGGCATTCCCAAATTGCCCGTAGTGTGTGAATGAGTGAGTGTATGTTTGTGTGTGTGTCTGCGCCCTGCGATGGATTGGCACCTTGTCCAGGGTGTACCCTGCCATGTGCCCTAAGTCTCCTGGAATAGACTCCAGGCCCCTGTGACCCTGAATATAGGATTAAGCGGTACCGATGATGAGTGAGTGAGTGAAATAAAAAAAAACAATGGGTTGGAATATACAAATGTATACATTTTCAAATGTTACAAAATACAGTATAATATGTATAATAATATTGTATACATACATACGAGTGCCGAGTATCATGTATCACGCATGTGACTCTTATTTTGACACCCGAGCGGCAAGTGATCACAACTGAGCCAATAATTTTTCTCTCTCTTATCTCTTGTCTTTTTTCTCTACACTTATCTGTCTGGATTTATTTTTACTTTTTTTTAAATGTTAAGTGCAGGTAAAAAATTTTTTTTTTACTTCATATTTTGTATTAATAATTTTTATGTATTTATTGTTTTGGCTGTAGAACGAATAATTAGAGTTTTCATTATTTCTTATGGGAAAAGTCTATTTGGTTTACGAGTGTTTTTGGCATACGAACGAAGTATGCCCAAGGTTCCACTGTATATACGAAGCCAAACAATTCTTGTTTTACTCTGTTAAATTAAACTTGATTAGCTACCATACACACAAAAACATTGTTGCATTATTTGTGTTAATTAGTTATTGTTATATCTGTTACAGTAATTACTCTTGAACATGACTTTCATTTTATTTTATTTATATTTTTTTAATGAATTCGGTGTGTTTTCTACTACATCTGCTACTATTTTTCTTGTTTATTGTTTTATTTCATTTTATTCCCTTATTATTGTTGTTTTTACTGTCTGTCTTTGACTACTATTATTACTACTACTAATAATAATAATAAATTATTATAAACGGAAAAATACCTTGTACCACTTTTTAAAGGCACAGTTAACGCTTTTATAATAAAAAAGTGTTTAATATTTAATGATGATTTTATAGATAAAACTCCTCAGAACAACATAAAAAGTAGGAAAATTGTTATTGACAAACATGTAACATAGGCATAGTAGTCCATTTTACGGGGTTTAATAATATTCTGCATGACCTGAAGAAAGAAAGAAAGAAAGAAAGAAAGAAAGAAAGAAAGAAAGAAAGAAAGAAAGAAAGAAAGAAAGAAAGAAAGAAAGAAAGAAAGAAAGAAAGAAAGAGAGAGAGAGAGAGAGAAAGAAAGAAAGAAGAAAGAAAGAAGAAGAAGAAAGAAAGAAAGAAAGAAGAAAGAAAGAAAGAAAGAAGAAAGAAAGAGAAGAAAGAAAGAAAGAAAGAAAGAAAAGAAAGAAAGAAAAAGAAAGAAAAGAAGAAAGAAAGAAAGAAAGAAAGAAAGAAAGAAAGAAAGAAAGAAAGAAAGAAAGAAAGAAAGAAAGAAAGAAAGAAAGAAAGAAAGAAAGAAAGTCCAGTTTTCTCCTAGCAGCAGTGCACAGCCTTCGACCTTGAAACTGCCCTTTTCAGCTTTATCTAAAATAGGTTTATTAGCTTTAAGGTGTTCAGTAACGGCTGTACACTCCACATTATCCTTCCAGTGTGTGAAAGACGGCTGTCAGGGCGAGTGTGAAGGAGAGAGATCTGAGAGAACAGCCTGAGGCGAGCTTCTTGTGACTTTCCCCTCCCACTTCCACCCACCATCAGCCTTCTGATTACTGTGAGGAAATCACCTGCCACTTCACTGCCCCTCAGCCCTGCTGTAATGGAAGGCAGCTTTCAGACACAAACAGGAAGGAGGAGAACGAATAAAGCCCGAGAAAGGCTTGTAATTAACGGATCGCGCATAGAAAGAGGGAATCTATCTCAGCCTTGTGGATTTTCCCCTATTGTGTTTGAAGCTCATATCTAAACCAGCAATGAGGAAAATCCAGGGAAGAGAAATAGGGAGAACAACCACCGGGGTGCTAGTGAGGTGCTATGCTAAAGGATTCGATGCACAAGACAGTTCACTTCACATTAGGAGTGTGAAGTTTCAGTATAAAACATGATTAACAGTATATAACACTCATGATGTACAGTATGGATCTGTCAGAGCAGTGATGAAGCAGAGTTACTGTTACCATCCTGAAGTGGGTTATTCCTCTTAAACCATAGCAGTTATTATTATTATTATTATTATTATTATTATTATTATACACACTGTTATACCCTCGACTCTGTGTGCATGCACGCTTAGTGGGTTTCCTCTGGGTACTCCAGTTTCCTTCAAAAAAACATAAAGATTATGTTAACTGGCTGTGGTGACGGGCTTGCAGCCAGTGTACACAAGAAGGAAAAGTTTCCTCACTCGTCTAAGAAAAGACGTCCCCAAACTACAAAAACAGGCCGCAGCAACCATGCGACATTCCAGAAAGGGACGGGGCGCCGGCGTCAGCCACAGGAAGGAACGTGCCCTCCACCTGTCGGCGGCTCCAGAGAAAGAGACCCCGGCGGCGCGTGCCGGTGAGTGAAGGGTATGTGTCGCGTCACTGATATAGGTTTTCTTTTGTTCTTTTGTTTGTGAGCTATTGTTCGCAGAAGCCAACGAGAAGGAGCCTAAGCTCTCGCGCACGTGCTGCCTCTCTACGTCGCGCCTCGAGGGTGTCGACCCTGGCAGCCCCCCACCGTGACACACCAGAGCACGGATCGCTGTCTGCAGGCTGGGTCTTCTGCTCTCTCCTCGCTTCCTATTTATCAGGAACAGGAACAAGATGGCGCCGGTGAGGTCGGCTGCCGTCACGACTGCTCCGACCGACTTTACTTTGTTTTCGTCTTTTTATTTAATTTCTAGTAACTTTAATCCAGCCAATTCATCACAATTGAGTGCATTAGGTACGACAGAGATACTCTTATTTCTATTGGTCTACAATGTACTCACAATTCGACGTTTTTGACTCCGGATCCGAGCTGGCCAAGTGAGATCCTGAGGGAAAACAAAGGACGCGATGCGAAGCGGCGGCCCCGAGGAAAACGAGCCGGCGTCAGGAACAGGCTGAGAGCCCGTGCACACCGCACACCTCTGCCTAGTATCCTGCTCGCCAACGTCCAGTCTCTGGAGAACAAGCTCGATGACCTCAGGGCCAGGATAAAGTTCCAGAGAGACATTCGGGACTGCAATCTTCTCTGCTTCACCGAGACATGGCTGAACCCAGCGGTGCCGGACCATGCCATCCAGCCGGCCGAGTTCTTCTCGGTTCACCGCATGGACAGGACAAGGGACTCGGGGAAGACAAGGGGAGGCGGCGTGTGTTTAATGGTGAACAGCGGCTGGTGCAACAGCGCGAGCGTTGTTCCTCTCGCACGCTCCTGCACACCCAACCTGGAACTATTGACCATCAAGTGTCGTCCTTTTTATCTTCCTCGGGAGTTTACATCGGTCATAATCAGCGCCGTTTATATTCCGCCACAAGCGGACACGGACACTGCCTTATGCGAGCTGCACGAGGCACTCACACAGCACCAAACACAGCACCGGGACGCTGCGCTTATTGTGGCGGGGGACTTTAACAGTGCCAACCTCAAACGCGCAGCGCCGAACTTTTATCAGCACATCACCTGCCCAACCAGGGGTGAAAGGACACTGGACCATTGTTATACAACAGTCAAGGACGGCTACAAGGCACAATCTCGTCCATCGTTTGGGAAATCCGACCATGCCGCCATCTTCCTCATGCCAAAATATAAACAAAGGCTTAAACAGGAACTTCCGGTTCAGAGGGAGGTCGCGCGCTGGACGGACCAATCGGTGGCCGCGCTTCAGGACGCACTCGATGACGCAGACTGGGACATGTTCCGGAACAGCTCCGATGACGTCAGCATGTTTACGGAAGCGGTCGTGGGATTCGTCGGGAAACTAGCGGATGATACCGTGCAGAAAACGACCATCAGAACGTTTCCCAATCAGAAGCCGTGGGTGGATAAAACCATCCGCGACGCTCTGAGATCTCGCGCCGCTGCCTACAACGCGGGACTTGCATCGGGGGACATGAACCAGTACAAGGCTGCGTCCTATAACGTCCGGAAGGCGGTTAAAGAGGCGAAGCAGCGCTACGGAAGGAAACTAGAGTCACAACTCCAACAGAGTGACTCTAGGAGCCTGTGGCAGGGACTAAGGACAATAACGGATTATAAAGCACCAACATCCGGTATGACGAACGCGGACATGACTCTGGCAGACGAGCTGAACACCTTTTATGCTCGCTTCGAGGCTGCAGCTAAAGACGCTAGCGTTGCTAATGCTAGCGGTGCTAACGGCTGCGGAGAGGAAGTCACTGCCAGCACCGGAAACGCGTTCATCATCTCCGAGCATGACGTGAGGAGAGCCTTCAGGAGAGTGAACACCAGGAAAGCAGCAGGACCAGACGGCATCTCAGGTCGAGTCCTCAGAGCCTGCGCAGACCAGCTTGCACCTGTGTTCACAGAGATATTCAACCTCTCCTTATCTCAGTCGGTGATCCCCACATGCTTCAAAGAGTCCATCATTGTTCCTGTTCCGAAGAAACCACATCCTGCTTCCCTCAATGACTATCGACCTGTAGCCCTCACCTCAGTGGTGATGAAATGCTTTGAACGGCTGGTCAGAGACTTCATCATCTCTTCACTACCCGACACTCTGGACCCACTACAGTTTGCATACCGCCCGAACCGCTCCACAGATGATGCCATCTCTCATCTCCTCCACACAACACTCACTCACCTAGACACTAGAAGGGGGAATTATGTTAAAATGCTTTTCATCGACTACAGCTCAGCATTTAACACCATAATTCCCTCCACACTCACCACCAAACTGGAGCATCTGGGACTCAGCTCATCTCTGTGTCAGTGGATCTCTAATTTCCTAACTGGGAGACCACAGGCTGTAAGGATGGGTGGACACGTCTCAGCCTCTCTCACTCTCAGCACTGGAGCCCCACAGGGCTGTGTTCTGAGCCCCCTGCTGTACTCTCTGTACACACATGACTGTGCGGCCACTACCAGCTCCACCACCATCATCAAGTTTGCTGACGACACCGTCGTGGTGGGCCTGATCTCTGACAACGACGAGACGGCCTACTTGAAGGAGATTGGAAATCTGGAGAACTGGTGCCAGAGGAACAACCTTCTTCTAAATGTCAGTAAAACAAAGGAGCTGATAGTGGACTTCAGCACTAAGCAGGAGAGGAACTACCAGACCCCCGTCATCAACGAGAGCCCAGTGGAGAGAGTGGACTGCTTCAAGTATCTCGGTGTTCACATCACGCACATCAACACTGTCACATCAACACTGTGGTGAAAAAGGCCCGACAGCGTCTCTACCACCTCAGACGCCTGAGAGACTTTAGACTGCCCTCCAAGGTGCTCAGGAACTTTTACTCCTGCACCATAGAGAGCATCCTGACGGGAAACATCGCATCCTGGTTCGGGAACAGCACCATGCAGGACAGACGAGCCTTGCAGAGGGTGGTGCGATCAGCTGAGCGCATCATCCGAACTGAGCTCCCTGACCTGCACTCTGTCTACAGCAAGCGGTGCTGGACCAAGGCCAGGAAGATCATGAAGGACCTCAGCCACCCCAGCAATGGACTGTTCTCTCTGCTGCGGTCTGGGAAGCGCTTCCGCTCCCTCAAGGCCAATACAGAGAGACTGAGAAGGAGCTTCTTCCCGCAGGCGATACGGTCTCTCAATCAAACCAACACAATAGACTAAACACCTTTGCATTTTCTTGCACACACAGAACGGACAATTATGTCAATGCACATTGCACATATATGCACATATGCACATTTTGCACACTTCAAGGACTTCTTTTCACACCCCCCTCATCTCATTAAAAAACTACCTCAAGTTTTCACAGACTATAGTCGCAATATATTACATCACATCCCACTTCTGACAAGAGCACATTTTTTCATACTTCAGATTTTATGTATATATATATATTTTGTAACTTTGTTGGAATCTGTTTTATAGGTTCCTTTTGTAAAAATTATTTAAGGTCACGGAGCGGTCGTATAAGCATTTCACTGCATATCGTACTGTGTATGACTGTGTATGTGACAAATAAAATTTGAATTTGAATTTGAATAACAGTTGGCAGTCTTGCTCATAGAAACACAGGTGTAACTTGCTATCACTGTAAATAAACGCATACTGATTTCACTGCACCTGTGCCTTTGCGTGTCCATGACCCAGTGCCCACGACCCACCCAGTGCTTTACACTGGCATTCACAAATTTCCAATGGTGTAGGATGAATAAATAATAATGGTAATCGCCCGTTGGCCTCCACAGCCCCTATTTGGACGACCAAGGTTCTTAGATGGATGGATGGAATAGCTAAGCGCCGTACATGGCATGTTGTGTAGCTATGAAACATATTAAACATTAGATTAAGGAAATCTATCCTTCCTGCGAGCTCAAAACATTCCTTTTAATACTAGTCAGCGGTTTTAATACAAATAAAACATAACAACAGTCCCGTTCCAGTTCAGCAAGCACAGTCACATGAAACAGCACGGGTCAGACGATGCACATCTCAGAGGCAGGAGGAGGTGCTGCAAACACTGTCTGCTGTCGTCCGGGTGCAAGGCGTACCGTGCTGTAAACTTTACATAAAGTAAGCCTATGAAAAAAAAAAAAAAGTGGGGTAAGGAAAAATGTCTAAAAAAAATACAAAAGAGAAGAGTGTGTGTCATTAAATAAGAAATAAGAAAGAATGAAGGATACATGTACTAAACCTGGGCTTTAATTAACGATAACTCTGCTCGGTCTGCTGCTTTTCTCTCTCCATGTGCAATTAATAAGCACAACTTCTGAGTGTCAGAAGCTGAACGCGTCAGAGATCTTAAAGATTCAAACTGAGAAGCAAATGGAGCCTGTAGGACTCCAGGATCAAAGGCAACCAGCACTACGTCCGACGTCTCCATCAGTATTGTTTGCCAAAGTCTCAAACAGAACTTTGGCATATTAACGGCTTTAATGAACGAACAAACTGATGCTAGCATGCTGGCATTTGAACAATTGAGCAATATTGGCTAAATAGAGCCGGACAGGCTTTTGAGCTGAAACGTTAGATTGTATTTTTATTTGCCATCATCATCTGTTCTCACACATGTTCAGAAGTTCAGCTTGAGGGTATAGTGTTGCCTCCTGATGCCTCAGCGTGAAGGTACTACTGTCACTAGCAAACGCCTATTTAACTAGTAAGCCTCATAAAGCTTTACTCATTAACTAGCAATCACCACTAGGTGCACTATTGACAAACATATATATATATTTTTTGGCTTTATTAGTTTACTAAGCTCAAAGTGTTCACTAATTGCACTACTTCTTGTTTTGGCCCTTACTAATTCGACTAGTAAACACTTTGAGCCTTACTAGTTAACTAATGAGCTTTAATACCTGATTTGGACTGTGCTTAGGCACACCATACCATGCTCACGGCCACGTTTTCCTGGTAAGCTGATCAGCTCACAGGTACAGTACAGTATGGCACTGAGCGTTCACGCTGCTCAAACGTTCCAGACTTTAAGGTCAAGTACATCTGGATCCCTGCCTGAGTCCCCAGTGTAAAAGCAGCCTTAGGCTACTGTTAGTGCGGCATGTTTAGTGTTGAACTCCAAACTCAGGTGTCAGATTTTCCTTGAAGCAAAGTCATTTATGATGTCTTTAAAGACCAAGCAAGTCGACGCTCTATGGAGAGCATTGCCAAATTGTTTCAAACAAAGTTTCAGTTTGACTCTTTTGCATGAATTCACTTCTGAATCGCATTATCGAGCTTACTCCAGTCATCTGGTTTTAGATGTATCCAATAAGTTAGGTTTGAATAACTTTTTTTTTTAAAAACTTTTTTACTGTACAGATGTCTCAGACTGAAATACAGTGATGTATTACACTAATTCTTGTACTTTGTGGAAAAAATACACAATCCTCTTAAATCATATTGACTTTTCTCTCTTGGGTATTCTGCGGTAACTGGTCATTTTTTAACCTTATACATCATTTGTATCGTTGAAAAAATCTACAGTACAAAATGCATGAATTTTAAATGATATATAATTCAAAGCCTTTTTTGTGGGGTAGAAATTTTTTTTTTTTTTTTTTGTATTAGTTTTCTATGTATTTTTTTCAAACCTCACCCATGGAACTCTAACAGAACAGTGTCATTTACACAATATTCTGATTTAAAAGACATTTTACAACTTACTTTATTATGTACAGTATTACCACTTCGCTACATTTTATTTTAGCGATTTAGATCCATCACAGATCTTGTACGGTACTAATTATAATTAACGATCTGTTTATTTTTTAGCATTATGAATAATGTTCCTAAGGAAGCTTTATCTCCTGAGAACACAAAAAGGGAAATAATAGATTAAAATGCTGCACTGGAAAATGTCGGGCCATACATTAGTAATTGCTTGCTTGCTTGATTGACTAATTGATTGGTTAATTGACGACTGTACAGTATACTATAATGTAGAGCAAACATTACAAATACAAAAAAAACAAACAAAAAAAAACATAAAAAATCTGCATGGGATTTTCTCTTAGATATCTCAGTACCAGATTCCCTCTAGCTTTGTCTGTACTTATGTATCGTTACATTATCGTTACATTTCACTATCAAGTCAGGCATTCTTCCTGAAAACATGATTAATTTACATGCAGAATCCATGGGTGCCATTTTTACATACTTAAAGGGGTAAAGTATGCAGAATTGAACAAACAAACAAACAAACAAACCAAAAAAAAAAGACCCTCTGTGACCTCCTAAAGCAACAAAATAATATTTATTTATTTCCATCACTATCATCGTCCCACTTGTTTTTCAACCGCGCCCCATATCTCGAGTTGTTGTGGACTTCCATGGCAGGTTGCGAGTGACGTAATGGACGATTAGAAGTCCAGTTTACATGGGTGAGACATGCAGATTGAGACACATCTTTAGGAACCTGATCTGAATCTGATTTCAAACAGCCTCTAGATGTTGTTCAGATCAGATTTTTTTTATTTTTTAATCGGATTATTTATTTTTTAATTTTTTTATTTATTTTTACTTTTAAGATGACATAAAAGAAATTGATATGGACTAAACAAGATTTTTGTTTGTTTGTTTGTTTGTTTGTTTGTTTGTTTGTTGCTAAAGGTATAGTGAAAGTAGCTAACAGAGCCTGAAGTTTGATTTTTTTTTTTTAAGAAAGAAAAAGAGAGAGATTAAAAAATAATAATAATAATAATAATAATCAAGATCAATTTCATTTGGTTTGAAACTTTAATTCCAAAAACAGCTATAACTCAAGACTTAATGCAAAGATTCCAACTAAACTCGCAATCCAAGGTTCCACTGTTTTTTTTTTTCTTCTTCTTCTTCTTCTTCTTATTTCACACCAGGGTTTTGAAGTTCCCCGAGTCGGAGATTTGAAAACACTTAGGCAGGTTTTAAAGCACCGCCTCACCGGGGTTCCTCAGCCGACAATGTTTTAATCTAAAAGTCTTTCTGTGCACCAGTGCATTGCAAGAACTATCCTCACACACACACACACACACACACACACACACACACACACACACACACACACACACACACACACACGATACCCTTCTTCTTGCGTGTGTGAGATATAATAGCATGGGGTGAGATGGATATGGAGTGTAAGAGTGAGGTGGTGTAAACACTTCGGGTGATTTCATGCTGTAAAGCATTTCCACTCCACCCACTCTGTGTGAGACCTAGCAGGCCCCGGACAGGAAATGACCAAATAAGGACATTAATACAGACTATATAAAGATATGGATACCATTGTTAAAGGCAAAATTGAAATTTTTATTGTAACATTACAGATGTAAAAATATGTCCTGGGTACATTTAAACATGAATGAAAAATTGCAAAAGTCTAGTGAAAGTACAACAACAACAACAACAACAACAACAATAATAATAATAATAATAATAATAATAATATGTGAAATTATAGGTGAATCTGTCAGCTGTTTGTGTGCAGAGCCAGGAAGATACATTTCTCTTTCTTTCTCTCTTTCTTTCTTTGAGTAAATTTAATCAGCCTATTGATTTGCATGCTCTTGGGTTTTCATTAACTAACTCTTCCTTACAGGTTTTTTTTTTTTTCTAGCAGTTAAACCAGGAGCGTGTTTATTCCTGCAGCGCCGGTGTGCTGTGGCTTAGTGATATACATCACCATAATGAACAGGAGAAGCTCGAGAGGTGACAGCAATCAGCACAAACATGGAAGGTCACAGTGTTTGGGCGTTGAGTCTCTGACATCTCCGTGTGGGAGGTTTAAGGCGTAATGAGCACAAACATGACCACTGGGTGGAAAACAGGATAATAAAAAACACCACACTGTAGAAACAAATAATAAAACATCATAAAAACTTATATAAACGTGATTGTTAACTAGCTAACATAACTAGCTAACATAACTAGCTAACATAACTAGCTAACATAACTAGCATGATTCTAGCGCTTAATGTTGTTGATTTACTTCTCACATATTGCATGCTGTAGAGGACCGGACTGCCCCAGATAATCTATAGTTCCGTTTTCACTACCGCACGACTCTCAGGGCCGCTGGTCGAGGAAATGATATGACGCCATTTGCTCAGTTGCGTCGAGTCAGAATCCTCCTTGGTTTGTGTTTGTGACTTCTGCATTTTAGGACGACGTACTGCATGTAGAAGCTCGTCCATGTGTTCTGTCACTCTATTATTTTTTGCTAATTAATAGTCTGTGCGTGCAAAGACCGACAAGCTCGGGAACTGCTTCATTCATTTTGATGATGGAGCATTATTATCATGTGGATGTTTGTTTCTCAAAATATACTAAACCTAAATTCTCCGATTCACGTTACGTACGTTATAATTAATCATGAAAACATGCTCCGCTTGTTAGATAGTATCATTTTTCTATAAAGGTAGCACAAGTCGATAGACTCTATTATCGATTTATGCTGTGGTAGCATTCTTTGACAAGGCAACACAATTTGGCAGGACACCAGATTTCCCAGCATGCACTTCACACTCACCATGTTCTATACTAATTAGTTTGTCTATTTAAAGTTTCAGTTGGTTCTTTGACTTGTGTCTGTTTATGTCACTGTTTGGTTTACTGTTGTTGTTGTTGTTCTTCTTCTTCTTCTTCTTCTTCTTCTTCTTCTTCTTCCTGTTAATGTCTTTTCCCTGGTTGGCCTCAGCCATTAGTCATAATTTTAGTCCTACAGTAGTTTTCATACTCCTGTTTAAGGAAGGTTTTATAAAGTGGTCAGTGTCCATTTTAATAAATCACTTGAGTTTGCACTTGTATCCTGCCTCTCTCTCTCTGATCACATTTACTTATCTATTAAAGATGCCCAATCTGTCAGATTTGCTCCTTGTAGTGGTCAGTTTATGAAATGTAATACTTTTATGTTATTTCTAGCGCAAATAAGTCTGAAACAGATTATTATTATTATTATTATTATTACTATATTATTATTAGTAGTAATAATTAATAATAATATATTATTATTATTATTAATAATAATATATAATATAATAATATATATAATAATTAATACATTTTTAAATTAAATAAATTAAATAATTAAATAATAATTAATTAATTAAATAATAAATAATAAATTAAATTTAAATAAATAATTATGAAATTAAATAAATAAAATTATTAAATTAAATAATTAATAAATTAAATTAAATTAAATAAATTAAATAATTAAATTAATTAATTAAATAATAAATAATAAATTAATTTAATTAAATAATTAATAAATTAATAATTAATTATATATATAATAATAATAATAAATAATATAATAATAATTATAATAATAATAATAATAATAATAATAATAATAATAATAAAAAGACAAACCCATAATAAATGAAATAAATTTTTATTACATTTTATAAAGCACAATTAACAATGGTCATTGTCGCGATGCAACTTTACAGAATCAAAAAATATGAAAGTGAGTTAAATAATGTATGAAGAATTATTTCTGGAATTCCCTCTATTAAGAAAAACAGACACCTGGAGAAACAGGTACTACAGAGGTTGACAGATAAACCGGCATCTCCCATAAAAGTCGAACCTGGATCGTCTCTGGATCCCTCACACCGCTGAACAGCATCAAGTCCTTAGTGAAGATGAATAAATAAATGATTATGGATGGAACTGTTTTCGTTAACCTAAAGCTGCGTAAGCTGTGCAAATTATCTTGAATGAACATGTCGTCTGAATGGATAAACATTATAAAAAATAAAAAAAACTGTTTTTCTTGCTATTATGCATATTCAGACACCGAGACACAGAGGCGCTAAAAGCTTTTCAAATGGTTTATTTAATAAAAAAGACCTCTCGCTTAGCGATGCATTAAGCAATAAAAAGGTGGAGAGCGTCCCTGAAAACCTGATTATTCGAGCTGCAAATGGTTTCCAGGTTTGTAATAGACATAATACTTCTTTGAAAACAACCTAATAAAAAAGAGATTCGTTTGTTTTTAGATATGCATTTTAACCTCCTCTTGATTTTACCATCTCTGCTCATACCTGTTGATGTGTTTTGAATATTTGAATTGACACTTATTTTAACTGCATATTTGCTCTCACACACTCGATCATCAATGTTGTCCATCTGAACCTGTACCAGCTGGCTATTAGCGCCTGATGAGTCTGAATCTTCGCGCGATCAGTCAGTGTATTATACGTGCTGTATCAGTGCTGATGTGTTCTGCACAAAGCAGACGCTTACACACAACTGAATCGAGTTCAATTCAGTCAGCTTTAATGATCGTGACAGATGATGAATGTTTGAATAACGATTCAAACGTTATAGGACATCAGGCACATACTGTAGGAATGCAGGAAAACACAGAGCACGTTCAAAAGCATGGCATGAATGTGTGTGAGAGCTTATTTGGAGGAGTGAACGTATGTGTGTGTGAAGGACGGGCATTAATTCTGTTATGTCGTTATGCATCATGTTACTACAGTACAGTGCTATTAAAATCCATTACAGTGTAGCTCCTCGGGAAAGCAGACAAGTGCTGAGAACCATTACATCGTCTGCTTCTGACTGTTAGAGGTGATTAATGGAAAATGTAGTAACTGGCAGCCAACCGGATAGATAGATAGATAGATAGATAGATAGATGGATAGATAGATAGATAGATAGATAGATAGATAGATAGATAGATAGACAGACAGACAGACAGACAGACAGACAGACAGACAGACAGACAGACAGATTCTTAAACTTAAAAAAGAGGCAGACATTTAGGTGGACAGCGTGATACCTCAATGGACTGACCGACAGATGCTTGGATAGACAAACACACTGGACAGATAGACAGAAAATTACAGAGACCAACCATTGGGCAGACAAAAAGGCAACTGCAAGAATAAGCAGACACAGAGGGGGACAGATAAATGGACAAAGAGGCAGACATAAAAATATTGCACTTGCATTATACCATACATTTGTATAGACAGACAGACACACTGATATACAGACGTCTGGAAAGACAAGTACTTGGGCAGCTAGAGAGGTGGGCGTAGATCCAGATAGGTGCGAAAACTCACACTTGAACATTCAAATAAAGACAAAGAGATTCAAACAAACAGTCAGACATTTAAACAGATATTTGAATGGATAGACATATACAGTCCCTGAGCAGACAAACCGATGCCTGAAAAGACAGGAACGTCTTGGATATGCGGTACACCAAACATAAACAGTACGTAGTGAAAAATACAGACATAGGGTAAGGCAAAGACAAAGACCTGCATGGGTGGGACATGAGACATAGACCTGTAGAAAAATACTAAGAGACTTTTACTGACAGAGCTGAGACATAAGGCTAGACGGGCAGATGCTGTAAATTATTGAGGTGGTACTCTTGATGTTCAGACTTATTCTCACTGCATCTATCATCCATGTGCATGTGGATCAGGAGTGTAAGTTTGCTGGGGTTTTATTTAAGGGTGTGCAGACAATCAGGATTCAGTGTTAGAAGCAAGTGAAATACAGAAAGTAATACGCCCACAGTTTGCTGGAACGATATTGAGTAATGAACCAAATAACCAACTTCTTCTATAAAATGTGTTAAACTGACCAGCTTCTGACCCTATGCATGGGCAGAAAGTGCCAGAACAGGCAACTCCTGACACTGTCCAAGGGCAGAACTCCAGCTTCTGACTCTGTCCACTGTCCAAGGTGCTAGACTGTCTAACTTCTAACAGTTGGTATCTCTGGGAATGCAGAGATTCCCAGAGATACCAACTTCTGACAGCGTTCAAACTCAGAAGACAAGTCTAAGACAAAGTAAAGCGGAAGAAAGTGCACACATGACCAGATTCTGACAATGTCCCAAAGATGAAAAGTGAAAAAGTAAATGCAGTCAAAAGTTTAGACACATATTTTGATTTATTTCTTTACATTCTAGAAAAATATGTTTTTTATTTATTTATTTTTTTTTTTTTTAAATCAAAACTGAAATAACTCATATGGCCTTAGTTAATTAAGTAACAATAACAGCAATAGTCAGATGTTATTTTAAGGCACAATGGTGCAAAAAACAAACAAACAAACAAACAAAAAACACCAAGCACCATGATGAAACTACATTGGTAACCCGATTAAGTTGGCCAAACTCAAAATATTTGAGGTAATCAGTTACATCGATTTTTTTAAGTAATGATGTTTCCAATTTAAAGTCAACAGAACGATAAATTTTTGAGTTTGTTGAACTTGTGCAAATGAAAAATACTTTTGCAGACCATCTGGTCTGGGAATCAAACCTGGGGCTTCAAGCATAGCAGGCGAAACCCTTACCACTGCACCACGAGCGCCCGATAGATATTATATTTTTGGAACGTTTACTTAATTTATTGTTTCTTAACTACCTAGCTAACTTGGAAAGTGTCATTTCTACAAACTCATAAATGCCAAAAGTTCTGAATACTCAAAAAGGTCTATTAATTTGACCTAATTGCAATTATTTAAGTTAACAGTACTCAAAGTGTTTAATTACTTTGAGCGTTAGGGTTTACAGTGTAACATCTTAACACAGTATATACCATATAATGACAGATTAATATCTCAGTTTGTTTATACTCACTCCTGCTTAGGGTTTGCTTAGATTAACTCAAAGCTAACATTCTGGCAGGAATTGAAGAAAGCCACACACTAAGCTCTTGCTCAACATATATCAATCTCTCTTTGTTTTTAGTTTTTCTAGCAATAATGCTTGAAAAGCTCAGCTCACATAGATAGATACTAAGTAGCTAGCATTGAGTACTCTCTCTCTCATTCACCTTTGTGGGCTCTTTTTCATTAAACGTGCCTGTTTCCAAGAGTTTTCAAACAGGCATACACAATAATTTACAAAAAACGTCTATATACATAGACTAGTCTAATAGACTAAATGTACTACAGAATAGTCTACATTCTTTTTGTGAACTGATGGGTGTTTTGTTTGGGGATGGCGTTTAAGCTTGCTTGGGACTATGGCACTGTTGGATAGCTGTTTCCAACACACCAAGCATAACGGAGTCGTGCAGTCAGGAGTATTTCCATTTCCCTGGGCACTCAATAAAGGCAAATTTCCTTTTTTCAGTAACTAAATAATGCCTATTTTTGGACCAATTAGTATAATTGGATAATTTTCCACAGCACACCTGACGATCTCTCAAAGCACACTCGTGTGCCGCGGCACAGTGGTTGAAAATGACTGGGTAAGTCAATTCACTTTGGAATGAATAAGAAGGAGTTTTCTTTATTATTTCTTCCTTCTTGGCTTCTAAAGCACATAACCACTTTTAAAAGAAATTTAAAACAGATTGTAAACAAAGACCAAGCAAATGCATTATTGGTGGCCTTCCAGGAACTCCTGGATTAATTCCCCAAATGTGGAAATGGCTTAGAGCGAGGTCAGGACTGTACAGGAAACGTGGCAATAACTCCCAGTGCTGTTGGTGAATGATTGTGTGTACAGTTCCCATAGACAGATATGCCTCTTCTGCCAGTTGGTATCATCAATTTCCAAGGATCAGGTGTTCCACTCGCTGAGTGTTCACAGGAACGACTGCTGTGGGCTCTGAGCCATGTCGGCTCAGATCGCCCCCGGATCGCCATTCGCTGATGGACAACCTACTTTAAAACATTTGTACCATTTAAATGTTTTGCTGCAGCTAAGAGTTTAATCACTGTACTTTGCTTGAAGTCTCTTGAAAATGCCAATTGCTTTTCCAATCACCGTTCATTCACAAGGAATTTCACCATCATTCCTGGTTGGACTTGTCCACCGCTTGTATTTATTTATGTACCGTATATTGAAACCTGACTTAGTCAGGGTTGTAACAGTTAACTTGTGATTCTGTGCAATCTCAGAAAGCTTTCCAGCATCTCACACTGTCTAAGGGTATCATCAGTGACCAGCTTCTGCAGCTATCTATAGACAGAACGTCATAGGGTGACCAGCATCTGACACCATACAAGGGGAGAAATCATTAGTGACCAGCTTCTGTTGTTATGTGAGGGCAGAATTCTGAGAAGAAGAAACCAGCTTCTTACTGTAGAAGTTCCAATATACTGAAACTGTCCCCAAACAGCTAGTACTAAAATGACCAGATACGGACCCAAAGAACTTAATACAGAGTATCAGAAGTAATAACTTTTTCATGACATTTCTATGGTCCACAATTCCCCAAAGGAGTGATCATCATCTGGCACTTTTCAAAAGCATCAAGTAGTAAAGTGGCCAGATTCACTCGACAACAGTAAAAAACTTCTGATTAATGGCCAGGAAAAGCGAAGAGAATTGATAGAAGAGCCCCGATGACCTTTTTCTTGTAATGAGAAGAGGTCCTGTCATTCCAAGAAAGTCATTGTGAACAACATCAACTCTGGCCAAGAGCAGACTCAATCAAATACAGTATCGTGTAGCACTGAGCAGGACCAGATTGCATGAATGACCAGTTTCTGGGGAAAAAATCAGAGGAACTAGTTTGTGACATTTAACGGGGGCAAAAGGAGCCAAGGTGACAAGTGTGTGACACTGATGAGAGGCAGCAGTAACCTGGGGGGGAAGGGCAGAGCGGAGTGCTGGCGTGAAGGCCACGTCAATAAGCGTTTTTAGAAATCGAAGTGGACGAGGGCTTTTGTCCCCGATTCTTGTGCTCTTGCACTCTCTTTGTCTTTTCTTGCTTGCTCATGTCACTCACTTTCAATCAATTCAGGTCAAAAGCTGTATTGGCACAGCAGCATTCACTTACAACAATTCCCTGGAATGTAGATGTGTTATCTAATTTATTTACCCATAGCTCAACCTCTCTTCTTCGCTCACTTGTTTATCTCCCAGTACTTAGGTTCCCTCTCTCTGTTAATTTGCCTGTTGTCTTTCACTGAAGGTAACTCCATATTGATTTCTTCGTCTGTCTGTCTGTCTGTCTGTCTGTCTGTCTGTCTGTCTATCTGTTCATCCATCCACTCATCTGCCTTCCCACGAATCCCACAAATACTCATCTTTCAGGGTAATAGGTACGACCTACTCGAATTCCCTTTGATCACAAGAGAATGCATCAGGTTTTTACATCATTTCCAGGAAAATAAGCCAGGCATATAAAATAAGTCATTCATAGGCATACGGCCATGTAGGTGTTTCTTCTAGATTTTAGTGTCCTTCGTACATGTTGTGCTTATTGCATCATTTAAGGTGTTTGCCAGAAGCCTTTATTTGATACTACTTGCGTTGACTCTGCTTTGAAGTCTTTATTAATAAATACACCATGATTCTGTTTCGCTATGTAACTGACCATCAACACCATCAGTTTAAAAACTATTTTAGGGAAGGGTTTTTTTTTTTTTTTTTAGTTTTAAAAGTATTTAAAAGTAGGATTTTAGACATTGTTTGAAGATGACGCAGTTGTTCAGACATTGAGAGGAAGTTACTACCATGTAGGTGTGAGAAGAAAAAAGAGTTTTGATGCAGTTCTTTCTTCTACCCTGAGAGATGATGGGACAGGTTGAGCAATGCTGGAGTGAACGTCGTGCAGCATGGGGTGTGATGAGTGCTTTGAGGTAGGTGGGTGCAAGTCTGTTTTTGGTTTTGTAGGCAAGCATGAGTGTTTTACATCTGACATGAGCAGCTACAAGAAGTCAATGAAAAGAACATAGTAATGGGGCGGTGTATGAGAATGTAGGAAGACACGAAATCAAGACACGCAGCAGCACTCTGAATCCACTGCAGAGGTTGAATAGTGCACAGAGGCAGACTTGCCCATAGCTAGTTGAGTCTTGAAATGACAAAGGACAGAACAAGTGGCATTGTGTGGATAACGACAAGTGGGTTACATTCGCTGGTAAGATCGTAGGATTCCGATAGGGGGTTGGATCACCAGGGATCAACATAAGTTCGGCTACTCTGGGATTAACTTGGTATGATGAGAATCCGAGGGAAGGAAGGTGAGCATGGTTTGAGTGTTATCTGTGTAGCAATAATAAGAACTCATAGATCAAGTACAGAAGATGATCAGAAGGGTTCCATGTACTGGGCCTTGTGGGACACCTGTGGAGTGTTTTGTGTGGACCAGATGTTGATCCCTTCCACTTAATCTGATATGAACTACCTTCCAGAAAGGAAGCAAATCATCATCATGCTGTGTCACATATTCCAAGACCTTTAATGTTGTACAAGGCTTGCTGAAAGGTCAACAAGGCGCAGGACAAGTGACAGACTGACTGAACTGTTGGTGGTCAATATTTGCTGAAGTCTGCAAGAGCCATAGTGGGTTTCTTCGGAAGGGGAAGAACAGTTCTGCTTGTTGTTATGGAACCATTGCCTTTTCCATAGCCTTGTCCTGTACAGGCCTAGAGCCTATCTCAGGAGACTTCAGGCAATAACGAATCTATCACTCACCAATAATCAATCTGCATGTCTGTGGGGAACCTGGAGTACTTGGAGGAAACCCACCAAGCACGGGGAGAACATGCAAACTCCATGCACACAAAAGCTGTGCCATGAATCTAACCCTCAATCCTGGAGGGATGAGGCCACATCCTTCATCCCTCACCCTTACACCACACCCTTACGCCGCATCCCTCATCCCTCACCCTTACACCACAGGTCATATGTGATTTGCCTGTTAGTATAAGCTAAAATTAATTTGCTTGAACATTCTTTAAAAAAAAAATGTGTGTGTGTGTAATAAATATGAATGAAACAAATCCAAACCTGACTTGACTTTTTTTTTTTGTTATATAATAAAGTTCAAACTCTGGCTACATGTAATTGGCCTGTTATTAAATAAATTACCAGAACCTTAAATGAATGGTTGGTTTATCTGCTTTTTTTTTTTCTTTCACTATAGCTCCTCTCTTATCAAGGTGTAACAGACTAGTGCAGGGCTTTCAGTGCATCATCCACAGCAAGAATTGTGGCTGAGCAAAGAAGCTTAGCCGAGGTTTCAAATCCCCAAACACTCTCCCTCTTTATTAACTCTATTCCATATTCTCATTGTTCGCACTAATTATATCTTTAAAGAAAGACAATTCATTTCTGAAAGTTAATGAAAATCTGAAACTCTGAGGAATCAAATTGAGTTCAGCCAGTGTGTGTGTGTGTGTGTGTGTGTGTGTGTGTGTGTGTGTGTGTTTATAGAACAAGAGGAAGTTTTAGCTTTAGTTGTTCCATACTAGTTATCTATGCCACTTATTCTGTGTAGGGTCACAGGGTAGTTAGAGCCTCTTCCAGGAAACTCTGGGCACAAGATGGCAACTCATTCCAGGGGATGAACACACATACTCAAACCCTAATTTACCATGGGCAATTTTAAAACACCAATTAGACTCTGCCGAATGTCTTTAGACTATGGGAGGAAAGCCACCAGGCACAGGGAGAACATGCCAACTTGATGCACACAAAACGAAGGTGTGATTCCAACCCCGAACCATAGAGGTGCACTTGTGATAATCCTGTGCCGCCATGTTATTTTAAATACTGTAACTCAAGCATGTTTTATTTTTTGATGCAGACGTTCAGTAGGCTGGCCTATAAGTGAAATTCAAATGAACTTGAGTAGGTCACATGGCTATAAGAGTGTCTGTAAATGCCCAGAAGTGACGTTTTGTTTCACGACCTGTTAAGCACCGGCTAGCTTTTATTGTCGAGTTTAGACTCAGTGGCAGAGAATTTGCTTCCTCACAGATATTTATATTTAAAAATAAAAAAAATCCCACAGGATAACAGGACCGCTCCCGATATGTCATTTCTGATAGGATATACAGTTCAGTATATAACCCTGAGTTACTTCTACTATCCTTTTATGGAAAGTAAAATATGGTGTAATCTTTCCAGATGCCTACACACTCAATCCATAAAACATTACTGACATGATAGATTGAGAAGGGATTTCAGTCAAGGAAATACCCCAGTTATACCCGTGTAAAACTAATCCGATCCAAAAAGGGTCCCTAGGAGAGAGAGAGAGAGTTTTTATTGAACAATTTAGCATTTTTATTAAACAATGCATGCAGAGAGATACCTATTTGGAGATATACATTGTGCAATCTTTTGCATCCCCTGTGGTTCCTTAGTGGAAAGTAAATACATAAAACTCCTCAGAGTATCCTGCACTGTGAACAAAATCTACAGAAAAAAAAAAAAAAATGAAAAAAGTTTTTTGCTCTGCCCTTTCTATCTCCAGCCTTAACCTAAAGTATAGACAGTGTTTGAGTGAATATGCCTCGAGTCAGAATCAGTGGATGTTTTCATGGTTTATAGACAGGTTTATTTTTAAATCCATTTTTTTTTTTTAAGCCAGACTGTAGGCTTCCTAGCGAAAGTCACGACACCTGGTGCCAAGAAACATGCAAATCGGTGATGTGTGTATGACAACTTCTACCAACATGCAAGTAACATTTCACAATGTTTCCACATTTCCTACAGGAAGAGATGACAGCTGATTCAGAAAGATAAAAATTAATGCCAGGAACTGTCTAAATAATTTGCTCAGGTTTGTGTAAAATGTACTGGAAGCTTGAACCACTCAATTTTGCGCATCTTAGGAGTCGTCCCTTATTTCTGATTTATTTTATGATATTATATTAGAGCCTACCAAATTACCCAGTGTTGAATGTGACTCTGTGGGCGTCACATGTTTCAACTCACCCATAATCTGATTACAAATTAGCTACGAAGTGGTAAGATGTACTAATCATCAAGAACTGTCAAGATTCCTCTCCCAACTGGTCCACAGTCGCTATTACCGCGCACGATTTGTTATGAATTGTCAAGAACTGAAACGCCTTCTCTGACCTGTTATCCTGGATGCCTATGGCTACAAAAGCAATGAACCTGCTGCACGCTGTAAATCACACCACATGCAGTATAGCTTCCATTCCAGTATGCAGGGTGGGATTTAGGCATGGATTTGGTATCTATTAGAGTGCACTATTTAGTAGTTTAGTGCACAGGGTGGGATTTACACCGGCCGAGGTTAGAGCTTACTATTTAGTACCAATTAAAGCACACTATTTACTGTAGTATGGTATCACAGGGTCAGGTTTCACTGTGGATTTAGTTCCTGTATTGTGGTGGTGCTGGCAGTGGCCATTTCAACATGTGTACTAGATTTGAAAGAGGGGCAAAATAACTCATGCGTCTCAAAGCACAAAAACTAAAAGCAAAACATGTTTTTTTTTTTTTTTAACTTGAGAGTTAAGAATAATAGAATAGATTTCACAGAAAGATAAAGGCAGTGCTGTGTTTATGCGGAGAAAGAGACAATGAAAGGAGGGAGGGATGGAGTGAGGGAGAAGTGGGAGAATGTGTGTGAGAAGAGATGAATCAATACTGAGATATTAAACAGAGAGGAGGAGACGACTGCACTCTCAGCACTAACCTGTTTCATCCACTCACACTGTTTCAAGGTCATTGCTGAGTAAATAGCATCCCGCTGTCATTAGCACCTCTGAAGTGTGGAAGAAAGGCTGCTGCCAAGGTTTAGAGTTTATCCTTGGACTGTTTTTGTACACGCAGAAAGTGCTTTTTTTATTTCTGCTATTTATCTGAGGATAAAGATGTGAGATCGACTGATAATGTACACGCAACTAAAAGCACAGGATCTAAAACACCTTTAGACCAAAACCCATACCAGAATTATACACCTATTATATTATCGCACATCCTTTTAGTCCAGTAAGCTGCCAGGTAGGGTCTCTATAGATTAGACTTGTTACTCCAGCACATATGATGACGCTTGTATTCTGAGTCCAAATCAACACATGGGAGTCTTTGGTATGTCCCTAAACAATGTGTTTCAGTGTGTCACTGTGCATTATTTAATGTCACGCACTCATAATTTGCTCTAATGACTATCCTGTAGAGAGGAGCCTGGAGCCTATCCCAAGGGACTTGGGGCACTAGGCAGGGTACACCCTCCCACACACACACACACCCACCCAACACTGGCAATTTGGGAATGGCAGGAAACCAGACAACCAGGAGGAAACCCACCAAGCATGCATGCAAACTCACCCAAGGTGGGAATTGAACTCTCAATCCTGGAGGTGTGAGACCGCAGTGCTAAACATGACACCACCAGAATTCACCTCCAGTATAATCTGTATGAGATATTTTTAAAGACATTGTGCTAAACAGTGTCGGTTTCCTCTGTGTCTGGAGACTGTTGTTGGCACCACGGATATAATATACAGTATATTAGGTGTGTTGTAGCTGTCCATGGTGCTGCACCAGCTTGTGTAATCCACTATAGAACGGCACTGTTTAATTCCAGACACACATGTAGTACTGTGCAAAAGCATTTTTTCATACTTCGCTTCCAACGAGTCAGACTTTGCTGTATTTTAATGTAGTCTGTAGACTTTTTTGTCCCTCATTTTCAGTTCAGTCCCTGTACTTGCATATGATTTTTGTTCGTTAAGCCACAGAGTGTTCTGTGAATCATTCAAGAATGATAAACATCCAACTTAAGGCATTGCGAAACAGGTGTGGATGGTGACAGATGATCAGGCTTTGATGGTTGTCCAGCTGAAGCCTCGACTCTGAGCTTCCCTTATTTTTCAACACTAATGAACGGATCCAGCAGTTACAGTATATTGAGCTGCGCAGCTAAAATTTTAAGGAATTATAAGATGGCTGTTTAAAATTGATTACGCCATTCGATTCAGCCGAGATCAAGGACGGCCTTGAGTTAATTAACAAATAAAAGGTAAGGAGGGTCAGCGAGGCTATTAAAGCTAATTAAAACACACAGAAGATAATTACAACACCTCCAGATACACGCAGGAGCTCATTTTCTACTATAATACACCGTCCTCTTGTCTTTTTCTAAACGTAGGGGGAAAAAAAAGGTTCCCAGCTATATATTACCCACAGCGACAGCATTGTTCATTGTCTCGCATAAATAAGCGCACCCCAGAGGAACTGCAGTGCCTGATATGAGGTCTTTCTATGAGGTTTCACAGCTGGAGGTCTTCTGAGATACATGGTCAAAGTTACATGTTTGAACAGAAAGTTGCATCATCTGAACTTTCAAGAAGAAGAGAAGATCATTTTGAGAAGGAGAGACATTTATTTTCTATAACGGAAAATGGCTGATGAGGTCATTTTGGTGAAATTACTAACCTGTTACAGAAGTTTTAGACTTACAGTAAGTTGCTAGCTAATTTTCACATTTTCGTGTTTTTGCTGATTCTGTATTAAACGCCTTTGCCGTGTGTTGTTCATCTAAAAACTGAACGCAGCTGAATATTAAATATCAAACTGCTGCTTGTTTTGCATTGTTTGAATAATTTAATGCATTTTTAGTTGAAATAATCAAAGTAATAATAAAAATTTACTTTTTAAGTACTACAAGGCATTTCCATAAGAGCAGATTGAAAATGCATCCTAAAGATAAATAAAAAACATCTGTTGTTGGCGCAAGCATGTTAAATTTTCAGACTCGTGCTGTTCTAAAAATATCACGGCAATAAAGCAGCTGACCGCTGGAAGGAAAATGTCCTTTTAACCCAGGACGTGTACATTAAGCTGGATTTACTGTGAGAGCGATAAGCCTGACATTTCTCCAGCTCCCACTGGGGACTTAGCATTAAGCGCTTACCCTGCACATGGTAAAGAGAGAGAGAGGGAGAGAGAGAGAGAGTGATGCGTGTCTCACATTTCTAGCCGTATGTACGCTCTCTCCATCCAGAGATTCTCACCTCTAACAGTACTGCACACGTCTCAGACTTCAGGGACACCATAGTCACAAGCCAACAGGGTATTTCACTGCAAATCAGTTTCCCAAAATGATCAGGTACAGAACTCAGAGCAAACGTTCAGAACTGATTTGGTAATTCTCCACATGTTGTTTTTAACATGATGCATTTATTTCCACACACTTTTTTTTAAAAACTTAATTTGTTTATTTCCACATAAAAATCAACACACACACACACACACACACACACACACACACACACACACACACACACACACTGTAGAAGGTGGAGTTGCTTGTTCTGTTTGGAGGCAAAATGACAATACAAAACACATCCCTAATTGAGGATACCTCATCACACACACACTCTGTTATCTCTTAGAGCTTGTCTCACACACCCTGATTTCTCACATGCTCTGGTCTCACACACCCTGATCTCCCTCAAAGCCTGTCTCACACACTCTGTTATCTCTCAGGGCCTTAAATGCATTATTGTTTCTGTAGTAACAGCTGGCACTTGCCTACGGAACATGTAACCTTTTCTCATCATCACCCAGCCATTACTGATTTTACTATAATATTACTATATTTTACTATATTATACTATTTTTCTTCAAATATTATATTTAATAATATACACAATGACACAAAACAGACATGAATCACCCATTGTATTTGGGGGGATTTGTAACATTTTTCTGTGCACATGTATATAGTACATGCTTTGCTTCTTTGTTGGTTCTGATTTCCTTGTTTGTTAATTCATTCATTGGTAAATAATAATAATAATAATAATAATAATAATAATAATAATAATAATAATGGTTACAAATTTGGTGATGAAGTAATAAAGAGTTTACCAACACTATTTATTTATTTATTTATTTATTTATTTATATATTATAAATTTTTTTGCTTATACTTATTTTAATTCTATTGAATTAGTGAGTTGTTTATTTATTTGCTTATTTAATAGTTTTTGTGTGTGTTACTTAGTTAGTTAGTTAGAAAAAGGCGGTTCAACAAAAAACATGACTCAAAACTTACTTTTTCTTCTGCATGTTTTTACTTACATTTTCTTATTGTTTTCAATTTTTCATTTCTTTACACATTATTTTTTTGTTGTTGTTGATTTCTTTGTTCCTTCCTTGCTTCCTTTCTTCGTTCTACTTTTTCTTTGCTAATTTTGCCCTATCTATCTATCTATCTATCTATCTATCTATCTATCTATCTATCTATCTATCTATCTATCTATCTATCTATCTATCTGTCTGTCTGTCTGTCTGTCTGTCTGTCTATCTGTCTATCTATCTATCAAAAGACATGGTTTAATTAGCATTTCAGGTGTACTTTTAGTTTCCATGAAAGACATATTTCTCACAGGGATGAGCGAAATGTCATGACAGTGTCAACATTTTAATGATGATGTCCTCTTGTCATTGTGGGGACATTGTGCAGAGCGAGTAAAATAGCGCACACACACACACACACACACACACACACACACACACACACACACACTTACACAATTTTGCGGACAATAATTCATTTTCAGTGTGTCTGTGTGGATGAGGACATATGGGACATTACAGTCATCAGATGCTTCTCAGAAGCGAGTCCTCTCTCAGCACAATGCATGAGAGACTCATTTCCTCTGTTCTAGCCGTGAAAAAAAAAAGAGAAATGTTTCCTCGGAGAAAAATAAAATCCCATTTTCGCTCAGCAACCTGAGCCGAGCTTTTACAGCACCATGGCCACATTAGCACCGTCTCCAACGCGCTGGCATCCGGGAGGTCATGAGGTTCCACACTTCAGCCTGGGTTCTGAAATAAACCTTTTTTTTTTTTTTTTAAATGATGCGTCCAGCAGGATAGTTCAGGAGCTCCCTCTGTGTGCTCATCTTTTGTGAAAACTATATATATATATATATATAAAAAAAAAACAACAACAACAAGAATAGAAAAGATATGTTATACATATTAATAAATCATTTCCCTTTTAAAGACGTGATGCTAATCACTTTTTCTGCTTAGATTCCAAGGGTACAGGAACATGAGTGCGTTTTGGCATTTTAGATTGTTGTAAAAAAAAAAAAAAAAAAAAAAAAAAAAACGCTCATATTAAGGGACCATGGGGAGGAAAGAATTCAACTAGATGTTGATTTTGCAAGAAAACTCTGCTCATATCATGGAGACTAACCCAGGGGAATTGTGGGTAGAAGACCAGACTTGCCCTTATTTTTCAGTTCCTGGAGGATTTAGGGAATAAATCTGTGCAGAACTGTGGAGAATGAAGATAGCAGACCTCAGCAGGTTCGACTCCTAATCCTAAAACTAAACCATATTCTCAAGCAGAATTCCTGAACTAGTGTCACGATACACACACATAATATCAAAGCTCAACAGTGGACGATTAAAGCAGAGTTATTTCTAGTATTCATCATTTTTTACTCTCTTTCACTCATTTACTAACGACTAACATCTCCATATAAATATAACATAAACTATAAGAAAGCTTTTAGTGCTGCTAGAGCAGTGTATCTCTCCATTCTTACAGTACAGGACACCAGATGTGCCCGCGACTTTGTTCAAGTGGAATTTAAATGCACACTCACAAGCCAAGGGCAATACTTGGTGTGAGGAACAAGGGATTGTACAGCCTACATACTGTAGCACACTAGCTTTCTATTTAATGCTATTCGGGCTTCAGCCCCAGAACTGATACTCAAGCGGAATGAGTGGAAAGATAAAGATAAGCTAAGTAGATTACAGGACTGTCCATGGTTTATTCTCTTCGCCTTTTGGCTACATAGTACCAGTAAGAATTAAAAACTACTTTCATGTCTGTTAAGTGTCAGTCGCAGTTAGCTAATTTCACCGGTCATGGAAGAATATGTGTTGGAGCAGCAAAATAACTGGTTAAATAAAGAAACCAATCATAAATGACGTTTGTGGAACTGTTGTATAAACGCAGTGTCACACTCGAGCACGGCTGTGATATCTTCACTACTCAGGCTGTGCCGCATTACAGCTGTGCTGATAACCAGCACAACAGCACTCATTGCTGAGTTATGGAATGTTCTGCTCTTGTATACAGCCCTGGTTCGATTCATGTCACTATGTATTTTAGTTTTTGTTGTTGTTGTTGTTTATTTATTTATTTACTTTTTTTTTTTTTTTTGGGGGGGGGGGGGGGGGGACTCATGCCTTCGTTCCTTCGGACATTATGAGCTACGCCTGGACAGTTGTGTTTGTCAGTGTGTTTATTTAATCAGTTGGCGTTGATTTCGCATATCATCACACTGCATCGGAAATCAGACGAAAATACAGAGCTCACCTCAGCCGCAAACTGGAAGAGCAGGAGGACAGTTACGATGGCGCTGCCCCCTGCATTTGCCCCCCTGTAATAAAAAGAAATATTTGTATTTTCTATTTCTGTACATTTCCTTTATAGACATTGATACAAACAATGCAAAGCAAACCACAAGCAACGTCCCTCGAACCAATAACAATTATTATTATTATTAATTATTATTATTATGATTAATTATTATTATTTTATTAAGTTTTTAATATTTGTTAAATTATAGACTGCAATTAGTCACAGTGATGAGTTTAATGGAGAATTACAGCTGTTTATGCCATTATTTTTTAATTGGGATTTACAGGATAAAATTACTTCATAAACACATCTTATGGCCAGGTGGGCTTAATTTAAGAGCTTTTTATTCAGTTTTAGTAGACTTATTTAAGACACTTTATATTAAAGAGTTGTCTCGGGTTGTTTACCTTGTTGAACGAAGGCCTTTATATACAGCTACTGCCATCCTCTCAGTGCTCAAAGGTCAGCTGGGGTCAATTAGGGGTCATGTGGGGACACGCCGTTTAGTGCAGTAAGACATGGGAAGTAAGGACAAAAGGAAGTAGGAAGACAAAAAAAAAAAAAAAAAAAAGAATAGCAACGTAATCCCCTCCCGTATAAAAAAAAAGCAACAAACAAATCAACACAAATGGCTGACATTTGTAGCTACTTGAACGAATAAACTAATGTTAACGAATAAAGGCAATGCAGCTAAGTATACATTTTGCCAATTGAATTTATAAAATGTACACAAAGTGCAACGTATTGACAAAGTGACGCATACAATTTTAATAGATGAACTGAATATAAATACCCGTATATAATGGCTTTAATGGATATGTAAAACTTCACATATATTTTACTTCAAATAATTCCAAATTAGAGAATTATAACTACAGAGTTTCAATCTAAATAGTTAAGATAAATGAATACACAGTTATTATATCACATTATACAGTATATATGTGTATTTATTGTTTTTTAGGTAAAAAAAAAAAAAAAAAAGTCATTATTAGGATTGAAATTGGAATTTATTTTTGCATAAATAAAAAAAAATCCACATCTTATTTATAATATACTTTTTTTTTTAATTATTATATGTATGTTAGCATTACTAATGTTTAGATGAAGATAATTTAGTAACAAAATGTTCTCACAGACACGATTATTATATCTTCCAAAAAACGAATTTTATTTTGTCATTAACCAAAAAAAAAAAAAAAAAAATGATTAAAGGGCTTACACAAGCTTCAGATTATACTCTTAAACAAAATTCTTTTGGGACAAGTAAAAAAAAAAAAACAAGAACAAAACAACAAAAACAAAAATAGCCAGCAGTGGATTTAAGATTTAATTTCAGCCACTTTAAAGTTTAGGGTACAAGGGACACACAAACAACATTCATATAATACATTGAATTTTAAATTTATAAAAAAAAAAAAAAAAAAAAATGAAAATCCTACCTGAACCTGTTACTGGAGGTTAGTTTTCAGATTCAATTGTGCATTATGTATTAAGTATATTTTAGATTTTTCTTCATTAAGATGCTTGCAGACGTATTCCATGTGGGTATCGATGCAAATCTTGTGATGTTTGTGACGTACTGTATATATTTTATTATTTTGGGGTTAAATTTATACTTTAAACTTTACATACTGTAGTTTACAAGAATACTACATATAAAACCGTTTTACCTGTTAAGAACTGTGCAGTCTATCCAGATAATGTTAATTTGTGTCTCAACTTTTCTTTCATGTCTTTCATGAACTTTTCTGTGTTCATGTCTACCACTGCCAGAAACTGCTACAATATAGGAATAATCAAATAAACAGCTTGTACATTGGCTATTAAACCAGGGACCAGTCTTTCAGTCTTGAGCAACTCCTGATGCTGGTGGCCAAGGGAGGAAATCTCAGGAAATGTCTGTGAGGAATCGGAAGCGCGGCAAACAGGTGGGTTTGTCCTGGTGAAAAAATGAAACCCTAGCTGGCCAGCTCTCCTGTCCCTCTTCCTGTCCAATATCTTTTCCCTGGACAATAAATCGGACTACTCAGCATGAGTGTAGAGACTTGCTGTGCCTTTGTTTTCATAGCTAGATGGCCTTGCTTCATTCCACACCAACAGAAATACATCTCCGTTGAATAGTACAATAATTTTATACTTGAGTTTATTTACTCATCACAGATTGAGCAAATTTAAAGTCAATGTTCCTAAAATTCATAGGTAGACCAATTTGGACTATGATAAAGGATTTAGATCTTGTTCATGCAAACATCCCAGACCTGGCTCTCATATCCGTCAGATGCTCCAAATCAGTTCTGAAGGAGGTAAAAACCTTGCCAGCAGGTGCCATCTCTGCTCTTCAGCACTGTTTGGAACACCCTGACCGGCACATGGTCAGGAGGGCATCCAGTGAAGCAGGACATCAGTGAATAGTTACAAGAGCAAATACATCAATGACATCGCCGTCTCCAATACCAACATTATTCGCGCCAGTAAATAGACGGATTAAAAAGGTGCATTTGGCGCTGAGGACAAGACTACACATTCAAAGGCAGGCCTAAGAACAGCCAGACCCAAAATATCCTAAACCATCAGTGGGGCAAAGTGAGGACACAAAAAAATCCACAGCCACTTCGAGGACGGCAGCAACATGTGGCAGGGTATCAAGGTCATCACCATCTTCAGGGCAAAAGTACCTGCCAGTGACAGTGATGCCCTGAGCAACTCATACGCTTGATTTGAGTATCCCGATCCCTGCTTTTATGAATAAATTGCAGTCTCTACTTGAACATTCAGGCGCATATGTCAGATTTCTTCTCCCAAGTCCCATTGTATTACCTTGACAAATTTCTTTAAAAAAAAAAAAAAGAAAGAAACCTGGACAACGCTATAAAACAGTGTCGCTGTAGGGAATTGTGTTCCTTCAGGTACAATGCATAAGTGAGGTCAGGGGCAGATGTTTCCACGTCAAGGAGGTTTCAATTCTAGTTCATCACAAAGGTATTCGGTTTGGTTGAGTTCAGTCAGAGTCTCCACAGTGCTAATGTTCCACAGTGTCTCCCCAGTGCCCTATATTACTTACTGACCAATGTTCCCCATTGACCAATAGTCCCCAGTGTCTATCTCCCCAGTGCCGAATGTTCCCAAGTGTCCCTCTTTCTAGTGGCCGTGGAAAGTATGTGAATTCAACAACTAGAGGATTAATGAGCTCTAGGACTGTTGTTGGAATGTTGAGAAGGCTTCAGGTCCAGTTCATCCTGAAGGCATTCAGTGGGGTTGAATTTAGTTAGGGCTCTTTGTAGGACACTGGAGGTCTTCTACTCCAACCTTAACACACCATGTCTCCAAAGATCTCGCTTTGTGCACATGGGCGTCATTATGCTGCATTAGGCTTTCAGCCTCCTAGTCCTAGTTAAATTTGTGACAACAATTTGAGACGTACAGTTCAAGTGTAAAGGTCAGGTTTCCACATTTTTTACATTAGTTTTCTCTAACAGGAGCCATGGCAGGAGTACAGCTGCAGAGCAGAGGTTTGTTCTATATGTATTAATTAATTATGACCAATCATACTCCAGAGCTAAATGGATCAATAACTAAGACAAAATGCTTCCCCTCAAGGTAGCAAGATTATTTACAGCTAAACACTCCACTTCAATTGTGGAATAGATCTATTCAGCACAAGTGAGAGACTAATTTGTAAATTCCCGGACTTTTACACAGATGGACAAACATTGCTTCAGGCCCAAATGCACTTTGGGCAAATTGCAGGCAAATTCTGGTATATCATGGCAGGCATACAAATTGCATCTTGATTTTGTGGGTTAAAACAAAGTAAAGAGATGTGACAGTCCCTTCATGCCTTGGTTAACATGAATTCATTGTTTGCATCACCAAATAAATGATTTTTAAGCCAAGGAGAATCACCGTTTTTGAGAGTAAACCCAGACTCCAAGAGGTGATCAAAGTCCTGGAATATTTAAGACATTCCATGATGGGTCTGTAGGGAAGAGAGTGATCAGGAATGTCCAGGCTGAAGATGTACTGAACTCTATGGAGATTTGCATTATTTTTTTCACAGATGCTTTTATCTGAAGCAACAAAGCTAGGGTCTGTGGCATGGATCTCCTTGAGATCGGCATTATCTAGAAATGATGTGGCTCAAACTGATGGACCCACAAGAGCAGGGTATCACCATCATCATGAAGACTGACTAGCAATAAAAAGATCACCAGCACCAGCAGAAGAAGAAGAAGGTTGCTGAATCCAACTAGACAAGACATCAATGTTAAACACTAACACAAGACAAAACAAATGGCTTCACAACACAACTATTGTGTGAGTAGGGACCAGAAAATCCAGTGGGTAACTCAATGATGCCTTCTATAATAAAGAGCCTATATAGGATTACAATTAGAGATAAGATGACCTCTTCTCGCAGCCGGAGGTCTAGAGAGAGCTGATTGGCCGAGCTCTCTCAGAGGGGAGGGATGAGAGGTACATAGTGCTCCCACATTAATCACGGCTCTACAGCCAGTCAGGGGCGTCTGTGAGCTCGCGCAGCGGAGGGAGCGGATAGCGCCGTCCTCCGAGTGTGTTACTCCGCCCCCAACGGTGCGCGAGCGAGCAGTTCGAAAAGATGCGGTCGGCTGGCGTCACGTGGTTCGGAGGAAACACGTGATAGTCTTCGGCCCTCCCGGCTGAGTGGTAGTAGTAGCCTTAATGTGGGAGCCCCCTAGTGACGGGGAGGAATTGGACACGACTAAATTAGGGAGAAAATCGGGGAAAATCCCCCCCCCCCCAAAAAAAAAAAGATAAGGTGACCTCTTTCATGAAAGGTGTATGAATGCTCAAAAGGAAATGTCCATGTTGTGTATGGTGTACTGTATGCACATACTTCATCAATGTTATCTAAATAAATTGACCTGAAAAGAGGTTATCCTAAATGGGAAATTTCACAAGGTTCCTGGGGCTGGAATACTTCTGCAAGCACTATTGATTCCTCAGAAGGAAATCATCTCAATCTCTTACTTTTAATATTGTGTTTAAAAAGATTAGGGTTGCCAACCAATCTGCATCATTTCAGTGCTTCATCAATTAGCCCTATGCACTAATATATCCTGTTGTCCTGTTATATCCTGTTAAATATGATGTCAGACCTTAACATGATATGTGGGTTCACTTTGTAATTTGATATTGGTGTGACTTTGGGATCTTAGTATTCTGAAAAAAAAAATAATAAATAGACAAAATGTTCAGGTGTAGCTTAGACTTAAAGTACTGTGCAAAAGTTTGAGGCATCTGCAAATAAACGCTATATACTGTACAGGAACGAATCTTTCAAAAATAATAAAACTAAACATTTGTATACAAGACCAATCCACTATTAAAAGCAATAATAACACAATCAATATTACTGTAACCAGTCTTTGCTGTTTAAACATGCATAGGTGTTTAATAAGGACGTTAACTGATAATCCGCCACAGTTCTTATAGATACTCTGACTGTCATACCCGTTTCTGTTTTTCAGATAAAACCGCATAGACTTAATTATCACTTTTCTCTGGAAAGTGGTGCATTATGTACGACATTCCTTCCTGTACGGCCATATAAACAATGTCGCTGAAAAGTAATTGTTGTATATTTATAATGAATTTTCAATTGATTCAATAAAGAAGCATAAAGTTATCAAATAAATATTTAACTCGTAAATCACATTTGGTAACTTCTATGGGTGTCCAAAATGGCGACCCCATGTCTGACTGTGAGGTAGAGTACAACCACGTGGTTTCTTCTGTTCAAGTGCAATGAAGGCCTACTGTTGAGTGTCATCCGCATATGGTGAGATGTTAAGGTAAAATTGAAAATAGGTTTCAAAACTGTTGTAAAAGTATTATTAAGTTATTCGAGAAGTTTTTCAGGGTTCACTGTTGCCAAGTGAATGGTTCAAATTGGACTTCAGTCAACTTTGAGGTGAGGGTGATATAAAAAAAAAAAATAGATATACATTTTTATAAAACAAATTAGTACATTATTTTATAAAATAATTAGTATATTTCGTTTGCTTGCACATTTGTTATGCTAAAATAAATAAACGTGTCTTTGACTTTGTTTTATACACTTTAAAAATTAAATAAATAAATAATACCTAAGACAGATGAGGCCCCATATACCTGTAGAGTAACTTCACTGAATTTGATTCGCAACATAAACATGTTAGCAAAGAAAAGTTAAAAAAAAAAAAAAACTCACAAAGTCAAAACAAATCTCTTGAAAAAAGTATTGAAATTGTGCGTGCCCTACAAATGGTTAAAACCGAATTTGCATTAGATCGCCTAAGACCTTTGCACAGTACTGTACTTCGATTATGTTTGCTTTTAGCCACTTAGCTATTTGGTTGTAGACTGATGCAAAATCTCAGGATAAAAAAGAGAAATAAATCCATCCTAATCTCAGGTTTTATATATACTTTAAGCATGTTTATTAAGAAGAAAAAAAAAAAAAGACTGGAGTTGCACTGGCTCAGATTTCTCTAGTCAGAGGCGTTATTTGCATACTTTGCATTATTGATCAGTTTCCTGTGTTTACTTATTGCTGCGGAGTTTGGTCAAAAGAAGTGTTATGCATAAGCTCATATTGATGTTTCAGGTCACTGAGGTTAGGTGTAATTTTTGCAGATGGTTGGCAACTCTGCATCTGACCGCTGATCAATTATTTAACAACAAAACAAAATAAAGAATATTGGACAATGCAACGTGACCTTTCTTAACCATGATAAAATGGTTATGTACAGTGTTCAAATGCTCCAATAAGCCCTTTAATGCTAAGGAACATTGCTTTAAAAAAAAAAAAAAAAAGTAACACGATATGTGTGTCAGGAATTTTTTGTTTGTTTGTTTAAGTAGAATTTACATGGGACACACTGGAATCAATCACTAATCAAAAAAGTGTCTATAGAAATGTACCTGACTAAATCTAAATACCTAACACCTGAAGCTTACACCACCTTCTAATTACTAGCCCCCACCCCTCAATTTTTTCAATACTGGCATTGAATTCTGATTGGTTGACTTTTTCACACATAATTAGTGATCACAGGTTTAATTAATCTTGCATCCATGCAACAAAACACCAGTGTCTATCAGTATCAAACTGAACGTCCCCATGAAATCGAGTTCCCATCTTCCCCTTCCTCTCTGGGATGCTTTTTTTTTTTTTGGGGAGTTTTAGTTGATTTTATTCTGAAAAAAAAAAAAATGGAAAAGAAATGGGTGGGGAAGTCCATATAAAATCCATTACTTGGAAATGCATGGGCGGGTGTGGCTGACTTTAGAGTTCAGTATCGTGTGTAAGGCTGGTCTCTGTAAACTCCTTTGTTTGTTCTCGCTGACGGAGCCTTGTTGCGGCCGTTCGTCCACTTCTCCTGGCCTGAAAGTGGAAAAACAAAAAGCTTTCAATTTCAAGCAGACATGGAACAGATGACGGTGGTTATAGAGAGTGTTGTTTCTGGGGATCGTAAAATGGATTCATTTAAATTCTATTGCTTTTTGATTTGTTCTTTTCCCAGCTGTTAAACTATGATTGAAGTGACAGAATATTTACAAAATAAACATCAAAGACAGAAAAAAGCACACATGGACAAAATTGTTGGTACCCTTCGGTCACTGAAAGAAAAACTCACCATGGTCACAGAAATAACTTTAATCTGACAAAAGATTCTATGAATGTTAACCAATGAAAGTCAGACATTGCTTTTCAACCATGCTTCAATGGAATTATTTAAAAAAATAAACTCATGGAACAGGCCTGGACAAAAATGATGGTACCCCTAGAAAATACTGAAAATAATGTGACCAAAGGGACATGTTAATTCAAGGTGTGTCCACTAATTAGCATCACAGGTGTCTACAATCTTGTAATCAGTCAGTGGGCCTATATATAGGGCTCCAGGTCGTCACTGTGTTGTTTGGTGACATGGTATGTACCGCACTCAACATGGACCAGAGGAAGCGAAGGAAAGAGTTGTCTCAGGAGATTCGAAAGAACATTATAGACAAGGTAAAGGCTATAAGACCATTTCCAAGCAGCTAGATGTTCCTGTGACTACATATTATGTGACTACTGTGCACATATTATTCAGAAATTTAAGATCCATGGGACTGTAGCATATATATCTACATATATTGAAGGTGGATCTAGCTCAAACTTTAGTGTGCTTTAGTTTTCTACATTGGATTCCTCTCCACTGGTAAGGTAGGTCTTTAACCTTTGTACTGTTTTTGAAACACCACTGGTTCTTACTGTATACCTAGTTCTTGCTGTTTGGTAGTGTTGATTGCAGTGTGATTGCAGTGTCGATTGCAGTGTGATTTGTTCTCAGATAATTAATCAAGAGTAATTTCAGGCTTCCTTAAGGTGTGAATTGTGGGCAGGGCTTATATATTGAAGGTGTCTCTGCTACAGACAGTAAATAAGCATACCCTGCAACAAAGTTGGTCATGAATTTAGATAGCAAGTGTACATAGAATTGAGAGAGAGAACATAGAAAAGAGAGAAATTCTTATTTAGTAAGGAATTACATTTTTTTTTAGACAAATACCTCATTCTGTCTAGGAGTTAAGGATGTGTGTTCAACCTATCTCTGTCAGTTCTCACAGACCAAGATGCTTTTACTCACACAGCAGAGGCAGATCTCCCAGAAACCTCCTCTACCCTCCAGTACTGTCTCATTGTCCTGCACTGGTGGTAGGTGGGCTCTGGAACTGCCAATCTGCTGTAAAGAAAGCAGATTTTATCTCAGCCCTAGCTACCCATTACTCTTTTGACTTTCTGGCACTAACAGAGACCTGGATATCTCCTCAGAACTCAGCTACACCGGCTGCCCTATCCTCTGCCTACATATTCTCTCACTCTCCACGAGAAACTGACAGAGTTGGTGGTACGGTCTGCTGTTGTCTAAGAGATGGTCCTTCTCGCCTATTGACCTGTCTCCTCACAGTTTTTCATCATTTGAATTTCATGCAGTTAAGGTAACCTCTCCAATTAACCTCCACATCTTAGTTATCTACCGTCCACATGGCTCTCCCAACCAATCTGGATTCAAGGTGGCATGTTCCACAGAGACTGCCCTTCTGTCAGTCACTGAGAAGCTCCATGCTGCTAGATCTGCAAAACTGTCATCTGTCCTGATCCTCCTGGACCTGTCAGCTGCATTTGACACAGTGAACCACAAGATCCTATTATCTATTCTCACAAGCCTTGGTATTTGTGGAACAGCGTGGCAATGGTTTGCTTCTTACCTAGAAGATGGGTCATATGAGGTGACATGGAGGGGATCTACATCTGCCCCATGTAGACTCTCTACTGGTGTTCCGCAGGGCTCAGTACTTGGTCCTCTTCTGTTCTCTCTCTATACCCGGTCTCTTGGTAAGGTCATATTATCGCATTTATTTTCATACCATTGTTATGCAGATGACACTCAACTTGTTTTCTCCTTTCCTCCCTCTGACACTCGGGTTTCCACACAGATCTCAGCATGTCTGGCAGACATCTCATCCTGGATGGCAGCTCATCAGCTGAAACTCAATCTGAGTAAAACCGAACTCTTGTTCATTCCTGGTGACTCATCCCCAGGTCAAGATCTTGTGATATCCCTGGACAACAATCAAATCACTCCTTCAGCCACTGCCCGCAATCTTGGGGTAACCATGGACAATCATCTGTCATTTTCCCCACACATCGCTAACTTTACTCGCTCTTGTAGATTTCTTCTTTACAATATCAAAAGAATCCGCCCATTTCTTTCTTCACAGGCTATTCAGCTGCTTGTTCAGTCCCTTGTAATTTCAAGACTGGACTACTGCAACTCACTCCTGGCTGGCCTGCCTCTGTCCACAACTCGTCCTCTGCAACTGATCCAGAATGCAGCAGCATGTCTTGTTTTCAACCTTCCCAAGTTCTCCCACACCACCCCACTCCTCCGCTCCTTGCACTGGCTTCCTGTAGCTGCCCGCATCAAATTCAAAACACTGATGCTTGCCTACAAAGCTAAAAATGGCCCAGCACCCACTTACCTCTCTGCTCTAATCACACCACGCACTGCACCGCGTTCCCTCCGGTCCTCCAGCACTGCTTGCCTCGTCCCACCATCTCTCAGGGATTGAGGGCGACATTCATCCAGACTCTTTTCTGTTCTGGCACCTAGGTGGTGGAACGAACTTCCTCTAGATGTTCGTACAGCAGAGACTTTGACTATCTTTAAATGGCGACTCAAAACTTATCTATTTCTCCAGTACTTACAGGACTATCTCCCCCCCTCCAAAAAAAAACTCTTCCCAGTTGTGTTAAACTAATCGCACATAGTTATTGACCTAGTTAACCCAGTGTAAGTATCTATCCAGTAATGTAAACTTTAAAGCACTTTTTGTAAGTCGCTCTGGATAAGAGCGTCTGCCAAATGCGTAAATGTAGCCAACCTCCCTGGACGTGGCCAAGGGAGGAAAATTGATGACGGATAATCCGAATGTCTGAATGGTAACAAAAGAGCCCAGAAAAACTTCTAAAGAGATCCAAGGTGAACTTCATGCTCAAGGAACATCAGTGTCAGATCGCACCATCCGTCGTTGTTTGAGCCCAAGGTGACTACATGGGAGACGACCAAGGAGGACACCATTGTTGAAAACAAATCATAAAAAAGCCAGACTGGAATATGACAAATTACATGCTGACAAACCACAAAGGTTCTGGGAGAATGTCCTATGGACAGATGAGACAAAAATTGAACTTTTTGCCAAGGCACATCAGCCCTATGTTCACAGACGGAAAAATGAAGCATATGAAGAAAAGAACACTGTCCCTACTGTGAAACATGGAGGAGGCTCTGTTATGTTCTGGGGCTGCTTTGCTGCATCTGGCACAGGGTGTCTTGAATCTGTGCTGGGTACAATGAAATCTCAAGACTATCAAGGGATTCTAGAAAGAAATGTGTTGGCCAGTGTCAGAAAGCTGGGTCTCAGTCGCAGGTCATGGGTCTTGCAACAGGACAATGACCCAAAACACACAGCTAAAAACACCCAAGAATGGCTAAGAGGAAAACATTGGACTATTCTAAAGTGGCCTTCTATGAGCCCTGACCTCAATCATATTGAGCATCTTTGGAAGGAGCTGAAACATGCTGTCTGGAAAAGGCACCCGTCAAACCGGAAACAACTGGAGCAGCTTGCTCATGAGGAGTGGGCCAAAATACCTGCAGAGAGGTGCAGAAGTCTCATCGACAGTTACAGGAATCGTTTGATTGCAGTGATTGCCTCAAAAGGTTATGCAACAAACTATTAAGTTAGGGGTACCATCATTTTTGTCCAGGCCTGTTCCATGAGTTCATTTTTTTATAATTCCGTTGAAGCATGGTTGAAAAGCAATGTCTGACTTTCATTGGTTAACATATTAATAGAATTTTTATTTATTATTACTTTTGTCAGATTAAAGTTATTTCTGTGACCATTGTGAGTTTTTCTTTCATTGACTGAAGGGTACCAACAATTTTGTCCACGTGTGTGTATTTGGAACATCTTCCTGCTTGGATGCACATTCGAAAACCCTTCACTTGTGATGTCTGATTCGTGATAAATATGAGTCATATATTTGAGTTAAGCGAAAGACGCACGTTCAAACTGATCTGAACAATAGTCTTTCTTTCTTTCAGAACCTCCCTGTACTCATCCATCACCAGACAAAATGCCCTGGCCAAAAAAAAAAGTTGCTGGAAGCACCATTGTTTACCACACACACACACACACACACACACACACACACACACACACACATACATATTGTGTTAGGTCTCTAATTCTCAGGAGATTCGCTCTGTCTGGGTTTGTGTAAAGAGATGGATGACTTCTTTCTTCGGCTCACAAAATAATATAAACGCTTGTTATTGCATGTTAACAATGCTCATGTTCACATTCTTTCATGTTCACACATTCATATGTTCATGTGCACCATTCAGTGAACACTAAGGCACCGAGGCTGGTCATCATACAATGTCAAGTGATGTGACTGAAATTCTCTAACGCACTAGATGATGATGATGATGAGCATGATGATGATACACTATTGAGACTGATGCAGATGATGACTGAAGTCTAAGGCTGAATGTCTAATTTATCTACTGCGGCTCGTCTCACTAGCCTGATGATCCTTCATCCACTCATAAAGCTTTAATTGAAGGCCGAGCTAAAAATCACAGCTGGACTATCAGCCCTATGCTTTTTGTTTTTTTTTTACACGCCTGTCTGTGTTGATGAATGAGAGTTTTGCTGGTGCTTGTCTTCGTTCCTCGCAGAGCACAGTAGTGTCCTCTCCCGGACCGGCTATTCAGAGCCGAGACCCATTAGCGATAGTCTTTAATAAGAGAGCTGTCAATCCGGCCGTGTGGCTGAGCGCTTTGGAAAAGGGGAACCTTCGACCTTGTGTTTATAGAGAACAAGAACGCACGCTAGCCTGGTTAATCTACAGGTCTCCTTTGAACTGTCAAGCTGTCGGCTATTCGGGACGCCCAAAGGAAATGTCATTGGCGGGTGGGTGTGTGTGTGTGTGAGAGAGAGAGAAAGCAGAGAGACAGTGGAGAGAATATAAATTGGAGGTTACACTGTTATTTCATAAATATCCATAATAATTCATGTGTTCCTATTTACATATATAACATTAAATGAACAAGTTTATATACAATTTCACCTCTACTTTTTGCACCTATGTTATTTGATTATTTGATATGTTTGCGTGGAATAATATGAATATGAAATCATACCATATGAGTCATAGGATTCCCCACTTAGACCGTGTCCATAGTCATAATAGTCCTCTGAGCTGGAGAGAGAGAGAGAGAACATTATTATTATTATTATTATTATTATTATTGTTGTTGTTGTTGTTGTTCTATTAGGTATGTGCTGTTGATGGGCAACCTCGCATTTAAAAAATAAAGTGAGGGAGTGAGGGAATAAACTTTTGAGGGAGAGAGAAAAAAAAATGTATGAATGCCTGTGTATCTGGTCATGGTCCATCGCCATAACACACAAACATCACGTTTCCCTCACACACACACACACACACACACACACACACACACTGCACTGTTCTGAGAAATACTATCGATCAAGAAACCCAAACAAGTTTACATAAACCTTTCACACTCATGACTCAAACATGTGACACGTACTGTAACGCAAACACATCACATTCATAACTCAAACCGTTCATAGTAATAACCTTAAGACATCGACAGAGTACTTTATTAACCCCAAAGGGAAATTATATTATTATACAATTAATTAATGTATTATTAATGATTACACTTTATACTCATAGTCTGTTATGCCGTTATACTTCACATTATCATCTGCTGTTATACTGAACTTCCAGTCACCTGACACACAGTATGAGTGCAGATCAATCCCTGCTATCCGTTACCACCCAGATGAGGATGGGTTCCCTGTAGGGTCTGGTTCCTCTCAAGGTTTCTTCCTTACGCCATCTCAAGGAGAGTTTCCCTCGGCACCGTCGCCCTCGGCTTTTGATTCGTACACATTTCATACAAATGTCCATCATTTCCTTTTGATGGTCTAAAGCTACTTTGCGACAATGACAATTGTTAAACGTGCCATACAAACACAATTGAATGGACGGGAACAACTCAAACACTTTGTAGTTGTAACTCAAACGCTTCACACCCTTCATAACTCAAACAAATCGATCCTCTAACAGATGGAATCAGGAATCAGATGATCTTGATGATCTCCATGGACGACCACTGGTGGTCAATTCTCACTCTCCTGAAGTCAACGACCTTCACTTTAGTTTTGTCCATATTCAAAGCCCTGCACCAGTCTGCTATCTGCTACACCACGCCTCACTCACCATTCTTGTTGATTAGACCCACTATGGTCATGGGCTACAGTGAAGATGATGATGGGATTTGAGTGTGCACTGGTGCAACCGTCATGACTCAGCAGAAGGAACAACAGTGCACTGGGAACATAGACCACGTGGCGAGCTCAGTGTAGTGGCTTTGAAGATGCTGCTCCTGATCCAGACTGATGGAAGTCTCCAGTTCAGGAAGCCTGGGATGCAACTGCAAAGGAAAGCGTTCAAGCCAAGCAGGCTCAGCTTTTCACATAGTTGATGAGAAATGATTGTGTAACTGTGCAGGGGGTCCAATGAGGGGGCAGCAGGGTCTTGGTGTGCCTCATGATAAGGTTCTCATGATTTCATGAAACATCCAGGTTTATCAGGGTGTGTGTGTCCAACAATTCCCTCAAATCCTCCCGAAGTCCTAATTGCACAGCTATAGCATTAGTACTGGGGGACAACGGTGAATTTCCATGATAAATACCGATTTCTCCATTTAACACTCACAAACCCGACCAGGAATGAGCAGAGACTAGGAGCTAGCACCGAGGTCTTGGTGTTGATGTAAACACACGAGCTACATCCACAAGTCTTAATATACAGAGCTGCATTTCTGTCGATGCACAATGAGTCCTGTCGCTGAACTCCATCGCTGAGGCACATCTCTGTGAAAATAATGATGCAGCAGAGTCTCCAGGTTCACACTGAGTAATCTGCTGGAGTTGGACGGAGTTCAATGAATCGTCCAGGGAGTAGACATTGGAGAGGAAGTTTGTTTTTAGCCTATCATGGACCTCACCCCCACTTGCTCGCTTCTGCTTTCTCTCATATTGTTTACAACCTTCCTGTCCCTGTTGACCGGCATCAGGTGATGCAGATGACTGGAAGCCTGGTCCTCACAGCAAGCTGAAGCTTTATATACACGCAGTGTCTGGTGGTGATAGACGCAACCGCTCGTTGCTCTAATGTCCAACGATTGAAATATTTGGATTGAATATATGGCTTGCAAAATTGTACATTTTCCCAGCCATGCCTGAGTTTCAGTTGTTTACATATAGCTGTGCTGTGAACAGCCCGTATTCTCCACCGCCTGTCAGAAGGTCCCAACAAACAGTGCAGGCGTAGACACTGTGCAGAATCCATCATTCACATTCTAAACTCACCTCTCTCACCTCTTCCCTCTCGCTCTCATTCACAAACCGCTTTCGCTGTATGTCTCTCGAAAGCTCGCGCCATGAAGCTAACTCTCCCTCTGTTTTAGCACAGGCCTGCTGCGTCACCGTTCTGACCTACAGCAGTGTCACCCTTCACAACAGTGCAGCCCATAGCTGTGTGTGAGGATGTGAAGGAAATGTCACGATCGTAATGCAAAAGAAACGAAAAGGAAAGAAAACCATATCATGCCTGTGATGTTAAGTGGTCCGTAGCACAGCATGTCATACAGATCATGTAACTACGCTTTTGGTCTCCATGAGAGACACTTTCATCATGGAGCTTGATTTTGCAAATGCACTCCCATACGTGTTATTTCGTAATTTTGAAATTTCCAGTATCGTTCTAGAATAGAACTTTAGATTTATGCCGAAATATCGGTACTGTACGTCTGTGAGATGCAAACACGGAAAACAATAACGTGTTATCGCGTATCACACCGCAAATCTATTATACCTTTGTACACATAAAAATAATACATCATACCAGCATCAACAATGCATTATAGCCATAACACTGATGTGTCATACCTGTAACAACAAAATGCCGTAAGATTAATGAGTCATACAGTACCTGCAATATATCCATGAATGAAGAATCCCAGTAATGTATGTAACACGAATGAGTCATACCTTTAGTGCATGTCACAAGTGTAACAATAACACGCCACATCCATAATGCAAACTGTAAAGCAGACACATCGTAACCCAGCGCATCCGCAATAGCAACAGGCCAGACCCTAAACTGCAACTATCCAACAGCACCGTCCTCCATCACTGCCTGCTGTCCTGCAAAACCTAGCCGAACCCCAGTGCTGTTCCTGTTACATTCTCTTTTCTCTCTGCCTCGTTCTGTAGCGTCGAGGGCGAAGGTGAGAAATGTGCAAGACAAGCCCACACCAACACATTCCTTCCTCATCCTTCCATCCAGAGTTGCTACAGTTGCTTTGCAACACAATGTGAATAAAGTCTATAACTGAACGCTGGACTGATGCAGATACGCAGCGTTTGCGTTGCACGTGATGCTGATGTTGACTGGATGCACCGATATTGTGGGTATTTCTTTAAACATATTCGTTTTGGAGAACTATTATTACAATACACAGAATAAATTATCTCTATGTATATATATATATATATATATATATATATTTTTTTTACAGTATACAAATACTGTCAGAATGTGATAATAAATTAAAGTATCCCTATTTATTAACACATTCTGACAGTATTTGTAAAAAATAAATAAATAAATAAATAAATATTTATTTATTTATTATTTTTACAGTATACAAATACTGTCAGAATGTGATAATAAATAGAGATACTATACTGACAGTATTTGTAAAAAATAAATAAATAAATAAATATATTTATTCATTTATTATTTTACAGTATACAAATACTGTCAGAATGTGATAATAAATTAAAGTATCTCTATTAACACATTCTGACAGTATTTGTAATAAATAAATAAATAAATATATTTATTTATTTATTTTTACAGTATACAAATACTGTGATATATATTCTGTCTCCTATAGATTTTTTGCAGTAGGGATTGGATAACAGCGCACACACACACACACACACACACTCACACACTCACACACACACACACACACACACACACACACACACACACACTCACACACACACACACACACACACACACACACACACACACACACACACACACACACACACACACACACACAGCAGCGGAAGAAGGAGTGACAGCGCAAACAGAACACGCAGCGCTTCTCTTCGGTGTTTATCGATCGCACCAACACCGAGCACAATGTGCATCTCAGTGTGTATCTACACTCAGCTTTACACTCACTGTACACGGTGCAAAACTCACTGCTCATTTCTGACCGTTTTTTCACTCCTGATCAGTGTGTGTGTGTGTGTGTGTGTGTGTGTGTGTGTGTGTGTGTGTGTGTGTGTGTGTGTGTGTGTGGGATGACAGAGCCAGAACGATATTCATATATAGATGCAACGTTCTGGTGTCTCATAAACCTCAATCGCTCTCCTTATGATCTCTTGCTCCCTGTAGCACATTGAACGCATCCCCTGGCATTCCTGTGTCATTTTACAGCCTGGAACGCGACACGAACTCCTTTAACCTGTACTGTAGAAGTGGCTTTGGAGCGATGTCATGACGTGGCAATAACTCCCAGCCGAGTTCCTGTGCTGTGCAAGTGGTGAATGATTGTGTGTACAGTTCACGCAGACAGATATACACGTTTCTTCCCCAAGTTGGCGATGTCGGTTTTCAAGGATCGGATGTTCCTCAAACTGAACGACCGCAGTGGGCTCGGTGCCGTCGCGAGTCCCGGTTTGACTTGAACGCCCCTCGTAGAACTTCATCGCTCGGGCCAGCGCGATGGTTAAAACGTTGGATTACTGAGCAGACAGTCAGAGGCATAACGCAGGCAAGTTCGTTCTCCATGTGCCGGGGACGTGACGTAAAGGCTTATGTCCACATTTCATGTTAATTATCCACGTTGTTCGGCATGCAGCGCAAAAACCCGCCGAGACAATTATTCGGCGAGAAAGGTTTCCAATAACAAAGCGCTCTAGGGGTGCTTTCACACACCCACGGCTGCTGGATTCACACCCGCAAATGCGTCTGGCACCCTTCATCATGGGAGAGAGAGACAGACAGAGAGACAGACAGAGAGACAGACAGACAGAGAGAGAGACAGCGAGACTGTTTACACGGTGTTTCTTTCTGCCAGGAGCTCCACTAATGAGACAGCCTGTTATTGGTCAAAGAGAAGATCTTAGCATTTAGACCACTGGCATGGTCAGCACACAGGGGCACGCACACAAAAAAAATAAATAAATAAAACACACACACACACACACACACACACACACACCTCCATCATCCATTTCACGCAGGAGCACAGAGCCATGTGTCACCTGCATTAATGCCTCTGGGGAATTTAAACCATTTTCCTCAGGCCTTTATGAATGGTTCAAGGAGCCGAGGGCTTTCTCTCAGACCCATTATTCACACACACACGCGCCCACACACACACACACCGTGTAGGTCTGACTGGCAAGCAGTTGGCCCTCCAAACCGTGTTAGACACCTCTAATTTGTACCGTGACATTTTGCCGATATCCTTCACTCTCCGTCCATCATTCTCTTTCTCTCTCTCTCACCTTTTCTCTCCGTCTCTTCTTCATGTCTGTCTGTCTTTCTGCCTGTCTTTCTCTTTCTCACTGTGTCTCTGTGTCTCTCATTGTCCCGACTGATGGAAATCTCTTCTCGGTGTTGCTGAATCTGAATCGCCACTCAAGACCTGAGAGTCCTTCGGAGTCGGCTGAAGGAGGGCGAACGCGTGTTTCTCGATCCACACGCGCGATGCAGAATTCTCTCTTAGCTCCAACATTGACAGTCAACGTCTCTCTCTCTCTCTCTCTGTCTATTTTTTTTTTTCAGTTTGTTATGGCGGTACCACTCTAGTGCCTTAAAAGTCCGTTCCTGTTACCCACCTGAAGGTGATAATCTCCTGCAGCAGCATGTTCAAAAGTGATTTATTCTTCTTCTAACACTGCAAATTCCAAATACCGACCAAATATGTTCCGGGGCCTCCGAGTGGCGCAGTGGTTAAAGCGCTCGCCCTATCATCCGGAGATCGCTAGTTCGAATCCCGGGTGGTGCTGTAACCTCTCGCAGCCGGAGGTCTAGAGAGAGCTGATTGGCCGAGCTCTCTCAGAGGGGAGGGATGAGAGGTACATAGTGCTCCACATTAATCACGGCTCTACAGCCAGTCAGGGGCGTCTGTGAGCTCGCGCAGCGGAGGGAGCGGATAGCGCTGTCCTCCGAGTGTGTTACGCCGCCCCCAACGGTGCGCGAGCGAGCAGTTCGAAAAGATGCGGTCGGCTGGCGTCACGTGGTTCGGAGGAAACACCTGATAGTCTTCGGCCCTCCCGGCTGAGTGGTAGTAGTAGCCTTAATGTGGGAGCCCCCTAGTGACGGGGAGGAATTGGACACGACTCAATTAGGGAGAAAAATCGGGGAAAAAATCCAAAAAAAAAAAAAAAAAAAGACTGTCATGTTCCTTTGATCCCAGGCTTCTCTTTCTGCGCTCCCTCCGTCTTCCTCCTCTATTCCCTATACAGTAAGTACGCCGATACATCCTATCGTACTTTTCATTCTCCTTATCGTCTCCCAGATTTCCATAGAACATATGAACGGCTCCTGCTTTTCAGATGCAGCAATAGATGGTTGTGACCCGTATGTACTCAAAGAATGGCTAAGAACTTAAAACGGTGGCTTCTGTGAATAAACTAGAGAACATTCAGCCCTCCATTCTGTGTGTGTGTGTGTGTGTGTGTGTGTGTGTGTGTGTGTGTGTGTTTCTCTCCCTTTGTTTGTTCTCTCCCAAACAAAGACCTACAGCGGTACCCTGGCAGTAATGTGGATTTAATCCGATCCTTTGGCGAAGTCCTAACTTCGTACTGTGAAGCGCATTTTCCCATTGAAAATAATGTAAATGCAGATAATCCGTTCCAGCCACCCAAGAAATATTAGCGATATCACCAATTTCCAGCACCGTAATCATAGTTTTGCATATAAAAACAGTCATTTACAAAAGACATGCAAATTAAGTAAAACATGAAATAAATAGACATTAAACCTGACTTGAAACATTCATTTGTGATTCCTCTCCCTCGCCATTTCCTTGGCTCCCTTTTCTTCTTGATAACATCCTTTGCAACCGTGGTGCTACAGTACATCTTCACTAAATCGCGCAAAAAAAAAAAAAAAAAACCAAAAATCAGCAAACTTTGCTTCGCTTGTTTTTCCGCTGACGTTTTGAACAGACTTAGCCGGATCCCGAAAATGCTTCACATGCCGAGGCAATTTTCTTGCAAAACTTCTTAGTATGCTGAGATACCGCTGCATTAAACACTGACACTCGACCGTCTTTAGAACCTCCTAGCTTACTGTCAGGAACTGTGCAGGAGTGAGGAGTGTAAATGTGACAGAGCAAATCTGAGGGCTTGGAACTGCACTCACCAGACGCCTTGTTAAACCGGCCCAGGGTGTGCTGGGAGTTTTCAAGCGGTTTCCTGACCAGCTACTGTATAAACAAACCTTCACTCGTACCGTTTCCTTTATTCCCGTCATGTTTACAATGGAATCGTAAGGTCCGAACCCCTCAGTCCAAAGGATCCTTAACCGAGGTCACAGCTTTACCTCTGCTTGTCGCAAAGCACTCACACTGGAGACTCCTTCCATAAATGTACGACCAGCAAATATCCCAACCATTTCGGGTGTTACGGTTGTTTTAATCTCTTTCCTCTATATGGAGCATGTGTTGATCTGTTACTATGGAAACTATCGGGGCGGTGGTGGCTCAGCGGTGACGCCCCAGTGGTTACTGCGAACTCAGAACGTCAGAGGTTCAAGGCCCTCCTGAAAAAAAAAAAGGAAAGACAAAAACGATGAAAAGAAATCACTGTACTTTAATGTGTTTGTGACAAATAAATACCGGCGTTTTCTCTTTTATATGACGTTCGAGCGAGCGCATTAATATAATGCAGCACTACTGTCAGAGCTGCTGTTATAGAGAATTCAGCGGCACATTCTGCATTCCAGAACCATCGTTAAAGGTCATTTAATGACTTTGTCAAATACGAGTCTAATTAATCTGATTAATATCGTAAAGTCGTAATTAGTATTAAAAAGGGATAAGCCTTTCGGTTTGCTTAAACGTGTTTACGACTTAGATATATATATTTTCACGGTGCAGTAATTAAAATGCGACTTAAACTAAACGAACTGCCTGACAGCGTGTATTGTATATTTTATAGCGCCGAGTCCAGTCTCAGGACATTTCCCTCATTGACTTGGATTTGTCTCGGTCTGAGGCATGAGTCTGCCTCGGATCCTCTCAGGAGAAGCAAAGTAAAGTATTGGCCTTATAAAGGATTCCGCGGTTTTCTGTCTCAATCTCGGGTTCAGTTTTGTTTCTCTTTCAGACTTTATTTTTCAGACTGAGTGTCAAAACCCCGAAGACGCGACTCCTCACAATAACGTCGGCAGTTTAAATCTGGTATAATAATAAACTGACGGGACAGCGTCCCATATAGCGAATCACTCACACGTAACGATATTTCGTTGATCAAACTTTAAGCCCAATATTAAGCTTCATAGCATGTTTAAGGGATGATCACAATTCGTACATCAAAGAGAGAAAGAACAAGAGGAATACGAGGCGGATTGTGAAGACGGGCGTGGAGGTTATTTTTCGCGTCTTCGCCTCATCAGACGCAGGAGGTGAGAAACCGAACAGATGCGAGGTTTTCGCCTCCAGTCAGAACTCAATTAGCAACAGCTAATGACCTTTTAATGCTCACAAACACCGTTAATAATACATCTGTACGGACTTTTTCAGTGAGGCCGGAAGAAAAACGGCGAAGGTACTGCGTACGATAAACAGATAAACAGCGGGATTTCGCTTTCTCTTCATCCGGGACGAATGGATAAATCTCTTTCTCAGTAGCGCGATGCAAAATTCTCTTCATAGCGTGAAAACAGTGAGATCGTGGATTCTGATTGGGTCATAAGGAGTTGAACAATGCTGTCGTTTCCATAGCAACAGCCCCGAATCAGGGAATAGGGCATCAGTGCATTGGTCCACTGGACTGAATCCGTATCTGAGAAGGTTAACCGGATTCCAGTCTGGATGGCTAAATAAATGTGTCTGTCGACGAGATGAGTCACGCGGCCCTCGAGAACGATCCGAACCATTCTGCTCCGCTCGATTCATTCCGATGCAAATCAATTACCGCGTGCCAGAAAATCAACCTGCAACTGATACGATGCGGAACACAAAGAGCAAAGCTCTCGAAACAAATCAAATCAGAGCCAGACTTCATATGCCAAAAGTCTGGTATATGATCAGCTCAATAAGAAGGGAACGTGATTATGAGCGGTGTCGTGCGACTGTACAGTACATCCGTGGTAGCGATGTGTGAAGTCAGTAGACGCGTTTGTCACTGATGACATCAGAGTTACTACATTCATACAATTCGTTCTGTGCCTTTAAAGTCAATAAGATTTGTGTGCGCAAGAAAAAAAAAAACTATATATTGATATAATTCTTTGACACATTTTGTTTGCACACACATCCTTAGACTGTGCAAAAGTCTTGACCCCCCCCCCGCCTTGCCCATTTCTTCATGTGTTGCCTCCAAACAGCCAGACTCTGTTGTATTTTTAATGTAGTCTTGAGGAACAGTTCTCCAGGTTTCTCATTCTCACTCCAGTCCCTGTACATGAGCAGGTTCAGAGGAATGTGTTTTTGTTTGTTCCAGCCACACAGTGACCTACGAAGAATTCAAGCGTAAACAGCGTCTGAGTTACGGCACGGACAGTGAGAAACAGGTGATCAGGCTGGTGATTAGTATATAGTGCTAATGCTGATGCTAAAGAATGCTGAGCGGATGGAACGGAACGGATGGGACGGGAAATGCGGTCACATTGTATTTTTAGGGAGCCTGTCGCAGGAAATAATTCGTTCTCATTGCTCTAATTTGTTGCGCAAAAGGCTTAGGCGCCATATTATCCGTAGTAATTTTGTTATATAATTTTATATATATATATATATATATATATATATATAAAGTTGATTATGTCTGCATTATTATGTACAAGACCATTCCCTACAAAGATACACTAAAATTAATGAATAAATGACATTACAGGAAAAAAAATTGCATGTCTGTAAAAAAAGCGACATGTTACATGACAGACCAGTTTTCGTAGTTTTCATAGACCAGTTTCGCATGAAAATAGAGAAATACCAAAAATAGTTAAAAAAAAAAAAAATATATATATATATATATATATATATATATATATTTTTTTTTTTTAACTATTTTTTTTATATATATACAGTACTGTGACACAATCAAACCAAAAAAACTCCTATTCTCCAGCATGCTCAGTAAAACCTAACAGCTGTTTTATTTACAGTCCTGTGCAAAAGTCTTGGGAACGTCCAAACAAAAGCCGTATGCAGTGATGCATTTGAAAACATTTCTACATTAAAAGTAACTTCTACAAAAAGCACTAAGCAATAACATAAACAATAAACGGTCAATATTTGGTGTGGAAACTCTGTGCGTGAACATAAGCGGTTGTGGTCGATACAGATGTGTGCAGCATTCTAAGTAAAACAGCTGTTAGTGAGCTGTTTACTGAGCGTGCTGGAGAATTGGAGTTCTTTTGGTAACTTGCACAGTACTATATATATATATATATAGACGCAAAATAATAATATGCACTGCATCAAGTGCTATTGTACGAGCAAATTAGATATTCACTATTATATTATACTAGACTCCTATTAAATTTTCTTTAAATGCTTGCCAAGTCACCGGAGCTGTTCTAGTTTCATGCTTGGATTGGATTCAGCTTCATTTCGGAGTCTTTTTTTTTAATTTTATTTTATTTTTTTTATAAAAGTGTCTGCAAAAAAAAAAAAAATTCTCCGGAGGTTCCGTATTGAGACTGAAATTGTACCGAATGAAAGAATCCAGACTTATCAACAATCTTACACAAATTAATGTTTAGAACAGCGAGACATCCAGAGAAGACGCAGAGAGAAAGAGAAAGAGAAGAAAGAAAAGCGAGACAGAGACATGCTGGAATGCCAGCTTGTTAGTAAGTCTCTCTCTGTCTCTCTCTCTCTCTCTCTCTCTCTACAACACACATCTGAAGATCCTGCTCTTGTGGCCAGTCATCTCCTGCAGAGGAGCAATCTGTCACAGCCCTCCTCCAGGACGCCATAAAACAAACACAAGCTCCGGAGTGCTGACCCCTGTGCTGACCCCTGTGCTGACCCCTGCTTGTCTAGCATCGCATTACCTGAGAGAGACCCACTTTCTATACACACACACACACACACACACACGCTGTGTTCGTGAAGCAGTGCCTGAGCGTCTCCGAATGTCGTGAGCAAGCAGATGGTGTATAAGTGTGTGTGTTTGTGTGTGTGGCTCATGAACGACTCCCCGGTTGCTCGGCGCGCTAAGGTGTGTGTTCAGCCAAATTGAGACTCGGTGAGACGCCTCGGAAGAGCTAAATTCAGTCAACATTCAAAGGCATCTAATCACATCCATACACAGCCACCGTCATGAGCGAGGGGATGATAGATGAGAAAGAAAGAAAGAAAATGAGACAGGGACACGGAGCGAGCGAGGGACAGGACAGGTGTAAGAGGGCGAGGGAGGGAGAAATGCAGAGCGAGAGAAGGAGACAGAGAACAGGTGAGAAGAAAGAGAAGTCATGTGCAAAGTCTTCTCGGGTGCTCTCGTTTGCAGCAGAGAGCCGGAGTGTAATTTAACAAGGTGAGCGAGGCGAGCTACAGTAACATCACACAGCCTCGGCAGAGACACCTCGACAGAACGAGAGCAGGAAAGCAAGGGGATTTGGACGGGAGAGAAAAAAAAAAAAAAAAAAAACGTTAAAAATATGACAGCGCGGTAGAGGTGGAAGGGAAACGCTGGGAAAACTGGGCCACAGGAGAAGAACCAGCGAGGGAGGAGCCTTCCGGACGAGACGGGCGTCTCCTGAGGGACACGCCGGGGTCGCGAGCGCGAGATCTCCACTTGTGCGCGAACCGAAGTGTCGGAGAACGAAGTCGGAGGAATGTCTCGACGAAGACAAAAATGTGTCCCTTTGCGCATAAGGTCTTCCGTACAGCATGTCTCTGTTGAAGATGGGAAAGTTTTAAACCAACAGGGGAAGGTTTGTACTTACAGCTGTTGACGAGCACAGCAGGTAAAATCATGTTTTCGTGCTGTCGGTCACGCATCATCACGTCAAGTAACTTAGAATCAGGACAGATCCTGAACTGACGCTTCCAAACACTGAACACCATCTACTGCAGACACCACGTGTCTTAATCCAAGGAACGTCATGGGGTAATCACGCCGGCTCTGCTGATGGACATGAGCTTCTCATTTCCAGAATACTTCCTTCCAGCCACCTCTAGACGTGTTTTAAGGATTGCTGCATCCTTATACTATACAGCATGTTAATGGTAACGCGGATAAGACAAAGACCGTGATGACGTCTGGATCTGGAAACGGCGTAGAGGTGCATCTTAAATAGGAACCTGTGCCTCCTCTTACTGGCCAGAGGCTCAGGTTGTATATATGGAACGAGATTATACCAAAACGTGGGGATTATTCCCCATTATCCTGACCCAGTCATTTTGGGGGACTGATTTTCTCGGGGACGTTTGGGAGTCGGCCACAAATAAGAACCAGGTGTGCCACGATAATTTGCTCATTCCGTCGAACCCCTGCTGCGGACGCCGGCGAAACCGCGCTCCCACTTGCCACACTCGCCGTCTCCAATTTTGATCCCGAGCATTTTCATGGCTCTGTGTTCCGCGTTTTAACCAGCACTCTCAGATTATTGTGCGTCAAACATTTCTTCTGTCTACCCCTCCATGTGCTTCTAAACGATCAGAAAGTCCAAGCGTTTAAAGTGAACCGAGATGTCTGAGGAGATATCTTTAAGATATCTTTTTTTTTCTTTTCTTTTCTTTCCCGAGGTGTCCTGTTTTAAAGGGATAAAGACATCCAAGTGGACGTTATAAAGATATAAAGGAACAGGGGAGCCTAAGTGTGCACTTCAAATGCTTAGAGACGTCGAAATGTTTTGAAGATATTGCCGAGTTTGAGGACGTGCTTCACCTTGATGGAGAAGACGGAGAGAATATAGACGAGTGTGTGTGTGTGTGTGTGTGTGTGTGTGTGTGTGAGAGAGAGAGAGAGAGATCAGAAGGTAAGACGTCTGTGCGGAAATGTCTTTTCTTTGTGCTTTAATGTGACGGTCAACGCTAACAATGTCCTTATCATGCATCTGGATGGCTCTGCTTGCTAGCAGGTTTTTCATTTGAAAAGAAAAGCATCCGAAAAAGAACGTTTAATGTGCGTTTAAAGCAAATAGGCGATTAAAGGCAAACAAGTATTGATGAGCATCCTTATATTCACATCGAGGTTAAGTGAGGAACATGTGCATTTCCAGCTTTGTAAAGTTGGAAAAAAATAAATAAATAAATGAAAAAAATTAAAGGGCACTAATTGACATGAATCATTTCCATTCAATCTGCCCCATGGCATTGACGTGGATTATTCTCCAGGATGGACACGTTTTTTTTTTTTCTTGGACAGCTTATTTTTTCTTTTAAATATTTATATAAAACACACGCAGAGCTTTGAGCCAATTAGTCTGGAACCGCGGCTCATTTGCACATGACGTAGCGGTATCAGGACGAAAACACGAAGACAACTGTAGTCTTTTATGCATCACTGGGTTACAGTGTTGATGAGAATTTAAGACAATGAAAACATATTTAAAAGAAAAAAACGAAGAAAAAAAAAGAAGTTTATTGCTGTCAGGGGTAACCCCTAGAGGGCGCCTCGGCTCATTTCCCAGTGCGCAACTCGGTCAGGTGACATGGGCGCTCACCTGAACCGAGTTGGTCATTAGTTTCGTTATAAATAGCCTGTTTTGGTTCATTGTTGTGTCTTGCATCTGTTGAAATAACCTCGTTTATGTCTGTGTTCAGTTCGTGGTTCTTCTACACGTGTTTTAGTTTCGTTTTAATTATAACGTGTATTTGTTTTGTTTAATGTCCCTGTTTTCTGTTTAAATAAATACACCGTTCCTTTAAAACCTGGACCTGCTGCGTTTATGCCTCGCACCCAACTCATGACAATTGCTAGAAACTCGTGATGCGTGAAAGACGATCGCGGTGGAGATTGACTCTGCAGTGGACCCCAAGCCTTCTCGTGAACATTCAGTGTGCGGAACGCCTCATCCTTGGAAATCGATGGAGAACTTTGTGCCAACTTGCCGAATAGACTGTACACACAACACCACTTCGGCTGGGAGTTGTCGCCACTTCCCCCGTACGGTCCTGACCTCGCTCCAACTACATGTTTGGGCCATTAAGGGAATTCCTGGGAGGCCGGCGTTTCAACGCTGAATCAGACAGGTAGTCCGTTCATGGCTGGAAAACTTTCTACCTTGATGGTATCCAAGCACTAGGGAAACACTGGGATGAGGGCATTATTATAGTAGGGGATTATACACAGTAATAAAGGTTTTTTTTTTTTTTTTTTTTTTTTTATCTCGTAACTGTGGTCTGTGTTCCTGCAAATCAAAAGTCCCACTTTGACCCGAACACACCTCGTACACTCTTCGGCTCTGACTGGAGTGGCAGCGATCAGCTCCGCTGACTACGCTGCTGATTGCTGCCACTCTAATCAATGGTCTAGTCTCCTCACTCTGGGTGGAAACCGAGGGAACCTTCGGTACATCAGAATGCAGGCTGCTCTGGTGTAAAGCAGCATGATAGCTAACCTGGAAACCTGATATTGAAATGACTCTAAATCTGGTAGCACCTTACTTCATGATGGTCATTTATAGTCTGAGAAAATACCTGTCGTCTAAATAAAAACCAGTACAATGTTGGGACATGGCCGACGAGATGTAACCTGTTGCACATCTGGTGTGTACTGGTTAAACAAAGAGGAAGTCCTACAGTAGCATTAAGGAAAGTTACATGCTTCGCCAAAAGTCTTAACAAACTCAAAACTCAAAATATTATCCATCCTTCTTCTTCTTCTTCTTCTTCTTCTTCTTTTTTTTTTTTTTTTTACCTGTCACGCTGACTTGTTAAAATATTCTTGTTATTCTCTTGCGGTCCTGAAGCAGTGCAGTCATTGTAACGAGGTGACCAACAGACTCCCCGGAGAGGAAGTGAGGGAGAGAGAGAGAGAGAGAGAGAGAGAGAGAGAGAGAGAGAGAGGGGTGAAAGAGTTGGAGAAAGAAAAAGATGCCTGAAAGTGTATGCGTCCCCGGCCTTGACATCCTTCCTGTGACAAAGGCTTTTTTATCAGCTGTCATCTCTGTGCGAAGCCTCTTTGTACTTCTCTGTCTCTCTCTCTCTCTCTCTCTCTCTGACTCCACATCTGACCATGAGGAAGTCTTAACCTTCTGAATTTCTTCGTAATGTTTCTCAGACATCACGCTCTCTGCTTACCAAAGTACATCTTGTCACGTCCTCGGATCATGAAGCTTTATCGTTAAATGTACAGTAGGTCATGTTCTGTTTAATTAAACCATAACTGTAGTAGTATTATTGGATCGGTTGTGTGGAGGGCGTTGGCATGGTGGCTTTCCATAATCACATAGAACACTAGAAATGATTAAAGGGTATAGGGTAAAGGGATAGTGGTGAACTGGTGGGAATCGAAAGCTGCCCAATAGAGGCGTATGCCGGAGGGGCAGGAATTCGGAAATGATCAGCCCTGAAAATGGGGGAATTGGGCAGCAGTGACTTGGGAATTGGGCAGGTTGTGGGAATGCTCAAATTTGTCTTTCTTGATATAATGCACCAGTTTAAGACAAGTGTGCATTATAACAAATCAGTACATGGATTATATATTGTTTATGAGTATTGTAATACATGTTTCATGAAACTTAGCATTAACACCAGATAACAGTAATATACAGTATTCACACTGATTATCAATTATATACCAGAATACTGGTGAAAGGATCATGGTTCTCAAGGTTCCTCCATGCCCACGGGGACAGAAGATGAATTGATCCCTAGGAACAACAATGCAGCACAAGTCACTGAAAAAAAGACAATGCTGGCCATGATGAAAAGGCACCAGAACACACACTGCACCAGAGCCGACTACACACAGGGCCCAGCAGGTAAAGAGCCCAAGTTGGGTCTACAATCTGCCCAGATCCCTGGTTTATCTGGTTGAGCAGCCATGTGAGAACCCACAGCACCCAAAGGATTCACTGCCAACATCCTGATGCCAGACACCACAAGACCCCAACAGAGACCTTATGGCGTCATGTCACCGAGGGGACAAGGGGGACGTAGACAATAACAGGAATTACTGTACGCTATGGCGTGGTAGTGAATTAAGTAATGGTGTTTTCGGATACTCCTTCTTTCCCAGTAGCAAAGCCAACAAAGGACTAAAGAACAATAGAAACAGGCTTCTGCAGGAGTGCGCATCATGTCGGTTTGACACAACCGCAAAAACATAAGACTGCATCAGCCGCATGGGCTTCAGCGAAATGACCAGCACTTAACATTCCTCGATCTCCCGCTCCTCTTCCCATTTTCTCACACCATCTCAGCAGGCTGACATCTTAAGTGCTGCGAGTCCCCGCTCCCTCCTGGCTCGCTTAAACTCACCATTAAAGCACACCGGCACCCATCAACACCTCCCGGACGCCACATACACATCACCGTAGAAACGCGGTCAGACAGCACGAGAGAAACGTATAGCTGAGCTGTCGCGGCCTGGTGAAAGAGAGCCTAGTTTTCAGCACTCCAAACCTATTATCAAGTCCCAACTACAGGCTACTGAAAACAATCATCGGCTGGCAGGAAGATCCGCCTCCAAGCATTCCCTTATTTATTTATTTATTTATTTACATACATCAGCACTGCAATATATACTGTAGTACATAGACACACCCGTGTACTGTATATAGACAAATACAACTAAAAATAATAGCATACCACGTCTTTCCTTGCCATTGCAGACACAAATGACTACGAACTGAACAAAAAACTGAACAAAAAATAGATTTAGCAAGTTATTGAGCTACAGATGTTGTTCAGGGAGACATAAGAAAAACATTTCTTATTTTGTTTAAAAAAAAGTACTTACATTCCTGTGAAAAAGTATTTGCCCTTTTTTTCCTCTAGACTTAAATTGAGATCCATTCAAGCCTAAAAACCCTCTAATGCGCCTGGAATTAAAACAATTCTGCAAAGGAGAGTGGTCCAAAATTCCTCCATAGCAATGTGAAAGACTCATTACCAGTTATCGCGAATGCTTGATTCCAGTTTTTGCTGCCAAGGCTGGAACGGCCTGTTATTAGTTGTTTTTTTTTGTGGGGGGGGGGCAATTACTTTTTCACATTAGGCCAGGTAGGTTTGGCCAGCTGTTTTCCCTTAATCAATGAATTAATCAAAAACCGCATTTTGTATTTACTCTGGTTATAATAATAAAACGAACATTAAAAATTATATACCAAATAAAATGTAATAATGTAATATTAAAATGATGATGATGATAATCAAGTTTAAAAAAACAAAACAAAAAAAAATCAAGGACGAGGCAAATAATTTTTCACAGAACTATAAATGGGAATCAAATAATAAACCAGCATTCACTCTTAAATTTTGCAGGTAAAAAATATATATATATATAATATATACATATATATAGACACAACTATTTAATATATAATAAACTGGTGCCTCGGTGCGCATTAAAATCTAACCTTCAGCTTAAATGTAAACAAAACATTGCAATAAAACTCAAGGTTAAAAATTGACAAATTAAAGTCAAAAGTTTGGACAACATACATTTTTGATATTACAGAACAACCCTAAAAACCCCAAACCCTAAAAAATATACTCAAAAACCATCAGATGTGTGACGGCTCTTATAGTATGAGGAACATCGTAGAAAAACGAGACCAAGACTTTGCAACAGTTATACCGGAGTCATACCAGCATGGGAAATTGCTAAATAAATACCTGTCACCTCTAGAGCCTACAGGCATGCTTCAGAGCTCAAGCTGAAATAGTGCTGTATACTGTACATGCTGCGAGTGTTCAGATTATACAGTACTTTGGGATGCCTTCAGAATTGTTCCAAAATGCAGAAAATAATGCAAATAATTAAAGAAAACTTCATTAGAATATGTGTGTAATTTTTTGATAATTGAAATTTAAAACCAGCCCGGAACCAGAACCTGGCTAGCCATCTTGATCGCTTGAATTTACCGCATTTGGCACATACCCTTATCCAAAGCAGCTTCCATTTACACTGATCAGCCGTAACATGTTGACCACTCAATGCTGAACTACAAAACACTGATCACCAACTATTTACGAGAAAAGTTAGCTTGCAGCGTAGCATAGTAGCGTCCTGAACACGAAGCCCAGAAGGCAAAGAGACCAGGGCTGTCAATGTGATTGAGCCGCCATGTAATGTGTCAGACAAACAAGTCCATTTCTTGGAGGCCAGTCTGGGCAACCCACAGCAACCAAAGAATCTTCTGCCAGACACCAGCAAGAGGTCTACTGGAGTCATGCCCCAGAAGGGGTAGGGATGCCCCGGTGGAACAAGGGTAACCCAAACCTTAAATGGTTTTAAAGTTACAGCTGATCGACATACCTCATTATAACTGTGAGCTTTTAAGGGGCCCAAATCAAGGGCTCAACATTTGCAACCTGCCAATGCTGGGATTTGAACCAATAACCATCAACAATCAATAGTCCAACCAGCCAAACGGCTTAACAACATCTCTAGCGTAGATGCAAAGAAGATAGCAAAGAACACATCCATACACTGGTAAATGACCTCTAGCATCTTGCTGCAAACATCAAAGGACAAAACTCCAGGAGTATTTTTCCGGTCCAGCTTGATGACAAAATGGACACCAGCGTATCTGGTTGGTGTCCTTTTTACTTTTGTAATCCACCACCATCTCTTTGGTTATATCCACATTAAGGGGCAGGCGGTCCTTCCTGTTCGAGGTCCTCTCCAGGTCATCTGGTGTCCGGGTGCACCCAACTGACACAAAGTCATAAATATCTACATAAAGAGCTGCGAGTGGGGCTAAATGTACTGTAAATGTGCCACGAACATGCTTGGTGATTTATGGCTCGCACAAGTATAAAGCAAAAATCATCATTCTTATCAAATGTCCCGTAAGGCTTGGAGCCCGAATCATCCTCGCTAAATCATTATATAAAGAGAACTTGCAACTCAGAAATCTTAGCAAGCGCAACCTCAATAAATTAAAACCGTGTTCTTCAGTATGACGGAGCTCAAATGAAAGCTTTAAGAATGTGACAGAAGAAGTAGACTTCCTCTCCATTCTCTTCAGATGCTCCACGTCTCTCAGTGGACCTGCCCTTTCTTCACGCGCTTGCTCAGAAGGAAAAAAACAAACAAACAAAAAACCCCATCTATTTCCAGTACTGTCTCCACACACACACACACACACACACACACACACACACACACACACGCTTACTTTTGTCCTTGGTTACTGTAAGTGTTGTCGTATGAGTCGTACCCTTGGTCGTCGTAGGCTGTTCCATATCCGTCGTCGTATTCCTGCAGAGAGACACACAGCAAAGAGAGCAATATGAAAGAAAGGTTCACATCGGCATCATCTGCTTTATTATGAATCAGGTCTTTTTTTTTAATATATATATATATATATGATCTTTAACATACAGTAACATCAGCGCTAGTCCTAATTGAGCATGCATGCTGTCTTGGGGAGAAAAGTCAAGCAGACATTTAGTTCAATATGAGCTCTCTAGACCTTTAATGTCACAACACAAACACACACACACACACACACACACACACACACACACACACACACACACACACACACACACACACACACACACACACACACATACAGGGCTCTCAGTAAAGAGCTTAATCTCTTCCACTGGACCACTTTACACATTAATCCTCCATTAGCAGAGAAAAAAAAAAAGCAGGGAAGTGGAGCGGACTGCAGGAGACAAAAAGACACAAAAGCGCCACATCTAAACCCAATCCCTCTCTCTTTCTTTCTTCATTCTGTATACGGTAGTGACATCAAAGTTCTGTACATCCGGTCCGGACGTCGTTACAGTAACCAGACCTCCACACCACAGGCCTCTGATGCTTCACCACGCTGCAGGACAAATCCAATTTCTTTCCTAAATGTCTGCAGCTCAGATTATAAGAAACTAAATCGAATTTGTGTGTTTCATTTGCTAGACATGATATGGGGTTATTGGAGCAAGAGCAGAGCTGTGCGTACGGAGGAGTAGTGCTGAGCAGGAAAAACTGAATTAGCTACTAACATGGTGATTATTATCACTTGTTTTTTTTTTTTAAATAACTTTAATTGTGTCGTGGTAAAAAAAAAAAAAAAAAATATATATATATATATATATATATATATATATATATATAACATATATAAAATAAATAAATAAATAAATAAATAAATAAAAACTAAAAAATTACAGTGATAATGTATTTTAATTTTGTAGTATATATTTATTATGCCAGATATATTCAACAAGAATAACAACAATTATTTGTTAAATAATATTTAACAAAAATTTTATTATTATTATTATTATTGTTGTTGTTGTTGTTGTTCATCTTATTATTATTATTGTTATTATTAGTTGCTGTATTAAACATTTAGTTTTCCCCTATACAATTTATCCCATTAATTATTTATATTTTATAATGGGTATTTATTATTTAATGCAACTTCCATGATTATTTTTTAAATTTCCATTCAGTTTTTGTTTTGTCGATTTTCTGCTTTTATGATATACAGCCTGTACTATTCTATTTCTTATGCGTTCTAAAGCAATTTTATCATTTGATTCTAAAATAATAATAATAATTGCAAATTTTTGTACATTTAGCAATATTTATTTCTTTGTATTACTTTTTTTTTCTTTTTCTTTATTACTGACATATACACCGGTTAGCCCTGACATCAAAAACACCTGTCTAATATTATGTAGGTTCCCTTTGTGAAAACAAAAATCTGATCCATGTGTCCATGCGTGTCAAAACGGATCTGATCCGTCATGGCAGAGACTCGCCAGGATGCGTGTGGTATCTGGCACCGAGCCATCAGTAGTAGATCCTTTAAGTCCTGCAAGTTGCGAGGTGGGACCTCCATGGATTGGACGTGTTTTTCCAGCACATTATACAGATGTCTTTTTATCGGTTTGAGGTCTTGGGAATATCACGGTCTTGTATATTTTGTAATGTACCTCACGCCATTCTTGAACCATTTTAGCAGAGCATCAGGGTGCATTGCATTATCCTGCTGGAAAAGGCCACTTGCCATCGCGGAATGGGCGTAACATGGGGAGCAACAATGTTTATGTTGTTGGTTTGTTTCAAAGTAACATCCACGTGAATGGTGAAGGTTTCCCAGCAGAACATGGCAGAGGCCATCACACTGCCATTGTCAGCGTGCCTTCTTCCCATAGAGCATCCTGGTGCCATCTTGTCCAAGGTACATCACACACACCCAACCATCCACATCATGTAAAAGAAACCATTCATCAGATCAGGCCACCTTCTTCAGCATGGGCACACTGACCCGCCTGCATCTCTGTATGGTACAGTAGCTCCATACACGACAAACTACGGTGCACTGCGTGGTCTGACACCTTACGATCGGAAACAGCATTAGTCTTTTCAGCAATTTTAGCTTTAGTAGCTGTTCTCCGTGATCAGACAAGACATCCCAGCCTTTGATCTCTGGTTCCCCGGGTTTTCCGTTCTTGGAGCACTTTTGTTAGGTCCAGGAATATCCCACATAACGCAGCGGCGTTTTTTTAGAGACGCGGTTTTGGCCCATGGCAGTCACTCAGATCCTTACACCTGTCCATTTGTCCTGCTTCCAAGACATCACATTTGAGAAGCTACTGTACCGTTCGGTTGCTCCCGTAATGTATCCGACGGCTTGACAAGTGCTATTGTGACGAGATATTCAATGTGATTTCGATGTTATCCACATGTTATAAACATGTGACACTCCAAACTGCTGGCTGTTAAGATCTTAGCTTGAACACACACCTAAACCCAATGAAAACGAGATTATGAAATGTGTCTCTCTCTCTCTCACACACACACACACACACACACACACACACACACACATTAAGAATGTGACCTTGATGAATAAGAGCTCTTGTCACTAAATGATGTAACAGAGTTATGGTGTAACGCTGAAGCCGAGCTGCTGAGGAGCGAAAAAGAAAAGGGAGAGGAACAATCAATGCAAGCGCTTCACACGTCCTCCTCTCGTCTCTGCTCTCCTAAAGCCGAATCAGACTTCAAAGCTAAGCCGCTCTCAGACTAAAGCAGGATAAACGGGACTAAAGACTCCGACCTCTCCATGTTCTCCTCCTTCAATCTGTCTGTCACACTTTCTGAGCCTAAAATCCATTCAATCCCAATTAACATGCGTGAAATCAACCACTCAGGATTTAACAGCAACACAATGTGAACACACAAGAGGACGAAAAAACTCCCCCCTCTCTCTTTTCCTTCTTTGATTACTAAAGGTGCATTAGAGTCTAAGTAAAGACTTGCTTCTTGCTGTTATTAGTGACATTTACGCTGAACATCTATCAGCTGAACCTTACTGAATACAAACAAGAACTCTTTTTTATCAAAATCTTTTAAAAAAATGTAATGAATGAAAACACACTCCCACACACACAATGCACAGACCAGATGGGGCTTTACAATATTCTGTTATTTCATTGGAGGTTTAGTTTTCGGTTTTTGCTTTTTTTTTTTTTTTAGTTAAATTGAACCAGAAAATGAGTTCAGGAGGACAGTGACAGCGTTAGCTGAAGAACTTAAGTGAGCAGGACAGCTCGAGATTGGGAGCACGCTCGTTACATCCAGCTAATCAGCTTGGACATATGACCATATGTTCCTTAATTAAATTGTCTCTGTTTAATTGTAACTTCCGGTTCTGGGATTTAGAGTTTGGCCGAAGCGTTTAGCAAACAAAGTGACAATAACAACAGCATTCAGGATTAAGGCACGACAAAGACACTGTAGCTCTTAAAATGGCTTTGAAGGAAAGTTGATAATTCGTGAACATATCTGCGACAATTCATGACATTTGGCTACAGAGAGATCCTGGTGGTGGAGGCGTGGCTTAAAATGGCTTTGAAGGAAAGTTGTCGTATAGTTACAGTACAGAAGAGAGGCGTGGCCTGTGTGTTATAGTTACAGTGAAAGAGGCGTGGCCTGTGTGTTATAGTTACAGTAGAGGAGGTGTGGCCTGTGTGTTATAGTTACAGTGAAAGAGGCGTGGCCTGTGTGTTATAGTTACAGTAGAGGAGGTGTGGCCTGTGTGTTATAGTTACAGTGAAAGAGGCGTGGCCTGTGTGTTATAGTTACAGTAGAGGAGGTGTGGCCTGTGTGTTATAGTTACAGTGAAAGAGGCGTGGCCTGTGTGTTATAGTTACAGTAGAGGAGGTGTGGCCTGTGTGTTATAGTTACAGTAGAGGAGGTGTGGCCTGTGTGTTATAGTTACAGTAGAGGAGGTGTGGCCTGTGTGTTATAGTTACAGTGAAAGGAGGTGTGGCCTGTGTGGCAGTAGAGGAGGTGTGGCCTGTGTGTTATAGTTACAGTAGAGGAGGTGTGGCCTGTGTGTTATAGTTACAGTAAAGGAGGTGTGGCCTGTGTGTTATAGTTACAGTAGAGGAGGTGTGGCCTGTGTGTTATAGTTACAGTAGAGGAGGTGTGGCCTGTGTGTTATAGTTACAGTGAAAGAGGCGTGGCCTGTGTGTTATAGTGACAGTAGAGGAGGTGTGGCCTGTGTATTATAGTGACAGTAGAGGAGGTGTGGCCTGTGTGTTATAGTTACAGTAGAGGAGGTGTGGCCTGTGTGTTATAGTTACAGTAGAGGAGGTGTGGCCTGTGTGTTATAGTGACAGTAGAGGAGGTGTGGCCTGTGTATTATAGTTACAGTAGAGGAGGTGTGGCCTGTGTGTTATAGTTACAGTAGAGGAGGTGTGGCCTGTGTATTATAGTTACAGTAGAGGAGGTGTGGCCTGTGTGTTATAGTTACAGTAGAGGAGGTGTGGCCTGTGTATTATAGTTACAGTAGAGGAGGTGTGGCCTGTGTGTTATAGTGACAGTAGAGGAGGCGAGGCCTGTGTGTTATAGTTACAGTAGAGGAGGTGTGGCCTGTGTGTTATAGTTACAGTAGTGTGGCCTGTGTGTTATACTTACAGTAGAGGAGGTGTGGCCTGTGTGTTATAGTTACAGTAGAGGAGGTGTGGCCTGTGTGTTATAGTTACAGTAGAGGAGGTGTGGCCTGTGTGTTATAGTGACAGTAGAGGAGGTGTGGCCTGTGTGTTATAGTTACAGTAGAGGAGGTGTGGCCTGTGTATTATAGTTACAGTAGAGGAGGTGTGGCCTGTGTGTTATAGTTAGTAGAGGAGGTGTGGCCTGTGTTATAGTTACAGTAGAGGAGGTGTGGCCTGTGTGTTATAGTGACAGTAGAGGAGGTGTGGCCTGTGTGTTATAGTTACAGTAGAGGAGGTGTGGCCTGTGTGTTATAGTTACAGTAGAGGAGGTGTGGCCTGTGTGTTATAGTGACAGTAGAGGAGGTGTGGCCTGTGTGTTATAGTTACAGTAGAGGAGGTGTGGCCTGTGTGTTATAGTTACAGTAGAGGAGGTGTGGCCTGTGTGTTATAGTTACAGTAGAGGAGGTGTGGCCTGTGTGTTATAGTTACAGTAAAGGAGGTGTGGCCTGTGTGTTATAGTTACAGTAGAGGAGGTGTGGCCTGTGTGTTATAGTTACAGTAGAGGAGGTGTGGCCTGTGTGTTATAGTTACAGTAGAGGAGGTGTGGCCTGTGTGTTATAGTTACAGTAGAGGAGGTGTGGCCTGTGTGTTATAGTTACAGTAGAGGAGGTGTGGCCTGTGTGTTATAGTTACAGTAGAGGAGGTGTGGCCTGTGTGTTATAGTTACAGTATAGTTACAGTAGAGGAGGTGTGGCCTGTGTGTTATAGTGACAGTAGAGGAGGTGTGGCCTGTGTATTATAGTTACAGTAGAGGAGGTGTGGCCTGTGTGTTATAGTTACAGTAGAGGAGGTGTGGCCTGTGTGTTATAGTGACAATAGAGGAGGTGTGGCCTGTGTGTTATAGTGACAATAGAGGGGGTGTGGCCTGTGTGTTATAGTTACAGTGAAAGAGGCGTGGCCTGTGTGTTATAGTGACAGTAGAGGAGGTGTGGCCTGTGTGTTATAGTCACAATGAAAGAGGTGTGGCCTGTGTGTTATAGTTACAGTAGAGGAGGTGTGGCCTGTGTGTTATAGTTATAGTGAAGGAGGTGTGGCCTGTGTGTTATAGTGACAGTAGAGGAGGTGTGGCCTGTGTGTTATAGTGACAGTAGAGGGGGTGTGGCCTGTGTGTTATAGTTATAGTGAAGGAGGTGTGGCCTGTGTGTTATAGTTACAGTAGAGGAGGTGTGGCCTGTGTGTTATAGTGACAGTAGAGGGGGTGTGGCCTGTGTGTTATAGTTATAGTGAAGGAGGTGTGGCCTGTGTGTTCAGTGTTTAGTCTAATTTAATAAAATTTAACGTAGCTCTGCCCTCATCCTTTACATTTCACAGACGCACAGTCTGCTTTTTTTTTCTTCCTTCAAGGAACACAGGTGTATTTCACTCATTCATCTTCTTGTCTTTCCCTCTCACTGTCTTCTTTATCAAGTAATGTATAATTACATTCACATATACATACAGTATATTCACGTAGATCATAGTGCTGTGTGTGTGTGTGTGTGTGTGTGTGTGTCTGTGTGAAGATGTGAAGAGATCCAGGTTTAACTTTGCATTCTTTCCATCCTCTGAAAGAAAGAGTTTTTCCTCTCATGATTTATTCAGACAGTTACAGTGCAGATGGAGGCCACACGATGAGGAGAGACCTTGGGATAAAAATAAACACGTGAGACTGTCTCTGATTGCTGCGGATAGAAGAAGAGGTGATGATCTCATGAAGATATACTGAAGGAGGGAGACACACACACACACATGGAGAGACTGGGCGTGTTGTATCACTCTGTATGAGCGAGGACTTTTAAATGGCTAAAGTGTGAAGCAGAACCACTGGAGCTAAAATTCTTTCCAAACATCCCGATTCTCAGCCCAATCATCTCAAACTCATGGTAAAGTTACTGATCTACTACCGTTAAACGGCATATTATGCATAATATATAATAAATGCTGAGCATTTTCAGACATTTCCTATGGGTCTGTTTTTTTTTTTTTTCAATTTTCATCAATGTGCTTGAACATACTGTATAAAATATCTGTCTTGTATGATGTCATTATTGGCAAGAAGAACAACAGGAGCGCTTCCAGCTTGAGGGAATTCCCATTTCCTGTGTTCCGACTAGGAACTTGCTTTTCCATAAAGGGGCATGGAGGAGGAGCTTATTTGCATTTAAAGCTACAGACACTGAAACAGCATGTTGAAAAAACAGGAGGAAAACATATGACCTTATGTAAACTGGTTAAAATGCACTATATTAAGGAACCTTTAAAGGTCCCATCTTTCACTATTTCTGTAAAAGGTTACCTTCTTCAAAGTGTGTTTGAGTGTGTTTGAGGTGTACCGTACACTTCACCTTCTCCGTTTCACTTCTCCTCCAAATGCATTTCAAAGCTTATTTAAATGACCTACTCCCAAGCCACGCCCCTCTAGAGACAATTAGAACAAGAAGACAGGGGCGGGGCTCTTCTGATATAAAGTCAAACTGTGAAAAAAAAAAAATCGAATTTGCTTAAAAACAGTTTTTCTTTCTTTTCTTTTTTTGCTTTTGTTTTGACATGTATGTTGGAGACAAATCTAAATGTGTAAAAATAACAAAAATTTAAGAATTTTATGTAATAGGTGCCCTTTAAAAAGAAACTAGAACCTGACTGCGGGTAAGAGCTAAAGCTTTGAGTGAGGAAAGATCTCGGACTTTATTCAGCCTGGTCTTTCTATTGAACAGCGTAGTTGTACCGATGAGGTGATAGACCGGTTCTCTGAAGTACACAGCATGACGCATGACGCTCCGTCTCTGACACACACACACACACACACACGCAGCCGGACATGACTTCTCCGGGTGTGTGTGGTGCCGTTTGAGTTGGGATTTTATTAGATAGAACAGAAGTCTGAGCAAGAGAGTAAAAGTGGCATAATTCAATAAATTCAATAAGCACTTCTGTGATGTCCGCCAAGAGGAAAGCACTTCTTTACTTTGTGTGTGCGTGCATGCCACTGTATGAGTATACCACTGAGACGTGTGGGTGGAGCTAAAAAATAGTGCTGAGCACTGATTGGTCAAATGGCATCCTTATAGAAACATCAACATCAGATGACTGTGATTGATAGATAGATAGATAGATAGATAGACAGATAGATAGATAGATAGATAGATAGATAGATAGAAAGATAGATAGATAGATAGATAGATAGATAGATAGATAGATAGATAGATGCTGACAGAGAGACAAAAGAAAAAAAATGTAGAGGAGACCTGACAAGGAGAGAATGACAAAACAAGAGAGGAACACAGGGTCAGTAAGAGAAGGATAGAGAGAGAGAGAGAGAGAGAGAGAGAGAGAGAGAGAGAAGCATCTGGTCCCCAAAGTGCATGTTTCATTTGTATGCACGAGTGTGGTGAGGAGATGTGTTGTGAGAAGATAAGAGCTGCCCTCAGAGGCTTTTGACACACACACACACACACACACACACACACACACACACACACACACACACACACACACACACACACACTCCTGGCTTCTGTATTCTTTGTAAGTCAGTAAGTAGATCTGGGATCATATCACAGCTCAACTCAGGCAGTCCTGTGTGTGTGTGTGTGTGTGTGTGTGTGTGTGTGTGTGTGTGTGTGTGTGTGTGTGTGTGTGCGCGCGCGTGTGTGAGTGTTTGTGAATACAGCAAACCCAGCAGGCCACACACATTCAATTCAAATCCCCTCTCCCCGTCTACGGTCATTACCCCGGCTTTATCCTGTAGATTAATTCCATACTAACTGTTCTTTGCATGAAGGAGAATAAAGGAAATGCTCATTATCAGCCCACACAGATTTCTGCTGATCTCACTCAGCTCTCATGCAGATCTCACTCAGATTTCACTTTGATCAAACTTAGGTCTCATGCTGTCCTCACTCAGACATTACACAGCTCACACAGATCTCATTCAGCTCTCACTCAAATTGCATACAGATCTCACTCAGATTTCACTTTAATCAAACTTAGGTCTCATGCCGATCTCACTCAGCTCTCACACAGATCTCACTCAGACATTACACAGATCTCACTCAAATCTCACACAGATCTCACTCAGCTCTCACTCAAATCGCATACAGACCTCACTCAGATCTAACTTTAATCAAACTTAGGTCTCATGCTGATCTCACTCAGCTCTCACACAGATCTCACTCAAATCTCACACAGATCTCACTCAGCTCTCACACAGATCTCACTCAGACATCACATAGATCTCACTCAGCTCTCACACAGATCTCACTCAGACATCACTCAGCTCTCACACAGATCTCACTCAGACATCACTCAGCTCTCACACAGATCTCACTCAGACATCACACAGATCTCACTCAGACATCACTCAGCTCTCACACAGATCTCACTCAGACATCACTCAGCTCTCACACAGATCTCACTCAGACATCACTCAGCTCTCACACAGATCTCACTCAGACATCACTCAGCTCTCACACAGATCTCACTCAGACATCACACAGATCTCACTCAGCTCTCACACAGATCTCACTCAGCTCTCACACAGATCTCACTCAGACATCACACAGATCTCACTCAGCTCTCACACAGATATCACTTAGATCTCACTCACTGGAGCATTTAGGTGAGTGTTAATACAATGCCTAGAGGGAATGAAATAAGCACTGATTTTAAGAAAAGCAATTGTTCCTGCATATCAATGTGGAAAGTGTTATACTACCATTTTCAAACAAAAGGAGTCAGAATGGGGATGCAGAGTATGGAGTATGAAAGAGGTCAGAATGGAAATGCAATGTGTGGGAGACAAAAGAGATCAGAATGGCGATACAGTGTATGAGGGACAAAAGTACTGAAATGTTGATGGAGAGTACAGTATGGATATGAAAGGGGTCAGAACTGAGATGAGGTGTAGGAGAAAAGAAGGTGAAGATCACAATATGGCATAGTGTTACAAAAAGGGTCAGAAGCAGAGCAGAAATGAAAGCATTCCCAGTTTAAGGAGGAATACAGATCAAAGGACATGGTTAAGTGGAAATGTGAATGTGGCCTCTTCCCAAAAAAGCCCCGCCCGTTGCTCAATTTAACACTCGAATGCTCATGGTGCTTAAAAGATGAACTGATGTACTACTCTGTAGTATTTTTTTTTTTTTTAGTAATTTCTGCTCCAGGATGAAAAATCACATTTTAAATCACAAGCTCTTGATAAACCTTCTGATCACTTCATGCACTTCCTGTTTGCCAACATCTTGCAAACTTTCACTCAGTCTTCTAGAAAGCATGTGGCAGCTGGTACAAGCATAAGTGTGCCAAATTATTCATCAACTAAATATGTAGCATCTTGGCAGATGTATTTATCCAAAGCAAAGCCAGGCTGTTGAAAACATCTTTCTCATCTTTCCTCTGATCCTGTAATGCCTAAACCCTGCACAATGGCTCATTCTGGGGTCTAATTAAAGCGACAAGTGTTTCTCGTCGACAGCAGAGGCCTCCAACGAGCCTCTCAGGTATCAGCTCCAAGCTTTTCAGGGGGGTTACTTTATGAAATCCGGTCTCTCTGGCAGGATGGCCGTCATATCCACCCTCTTAATCACATTCCGGGGAAATTTATTTTGGCCTGGATAAGAGATTAGGAAGACGGCATGGCTCAGGTTGCTGCGGGTTTAATGAATGGGTAACAGGAGTCCAGGAAGAGGATGCTGGAGACAAGGAGGAGGAGGAGGAGGAGGAGGAGGTCAAAGAGCAGCGAGAGGGAGAAATTTAGAGCAGGGATTTATTGTAGCTGCCAGTGTGGAGACTCTGAGGGCAGACGACTGAGATTCTGAACAGAAAATAAGATCTGTTGTTAAAAAAAAAAAACTGATAAGTGAAATGCACACCATGTTGCACTTAAAAAAAAGTCAGTACACGTTTGCGTTTAAACATTTTTATAAACTTTTTTTTTTTTTTTTTATATTCTAACATTATTTTTCTTTATACATGAATCATTTCAAAGTTTTAAACACAGTTAATTTGCTTTCACGCACTTTACTTCACATTAATGGTTCAATTGTTTATGTGTTTATACTTAATGTTTTTTTTTTATTTAATTTATTTTGCTTTTATTTATTTATTTGTGAGTTTTTACATGATTTTAATTGAATTGTTTACATGATTAACGTATCTTCATATTCATCCATTTTACCATATGTACTTATTTTTTTATTCATTAAAAAGTAAAGAATGAAGTATACCATTTACATACATAATAAGATCCTTTGTTATGTGACTTGCAGTTGAGCAAGTTGGTACATCCTATTTTTACCAGTGGTCTTTGAGATCCTTCTAAAACTTGACTTGAGTCCACCTATGCTGACTCCATTGGACATAATTAGGAAAGGCATGCACCTGTTTATATAAGGACTCGCAGTAGATTGTGTATGTCAGACTGAAAACATATCACTGAGGTCAAGAGAACGATCTGTAGAGCCACAAGACGGGATTTTGTCAAGAGACGGATAGAAGAATGGGATAAAAAGATAGAAGAAATTTTCTGGAGCACTGAAAGCACCCAAGAGCATCATAGCCTCCATCGTTCTCATATGGAGGATATTTGGAACAACCAACAGTTTCTCTGGCTGCCCATCCAAAGTGAGTAATCTGGGAAGAAGGGCCTTGGTTCCTTTGAGAACCAAGATTGAACTATATATGGAATCAGGAAATTTGTCATTGTTATTAAAACCATACCCCCCCCCCCCCCCCCCCCCCCCCCCCAAAAAAGGCCAAGGAAACACAAGAGCAGCTTCAGAACAACTCTGTGAAAGCCCTAAAGTGGCCCAGCCAGAATCCGGACCTGAACCTAATCGAGTATCTTGGGGTAGACCTGCCCTCGTATCCTAGTGGAGCTTGAACAATTCTGCCAAGAAAAACCTCCAAATGAATGGTGTTCCAAGCTTGCAGCATCATTCACACACAGACTCGAGGCTTTTATTGTTGCCAAAGGTGGTTTGACCAATGGATTGTCGGTGGATTGCTACACCCCATACTACCCAGCCACTGCATGCAAATCCGGGCCCAAGCTCAATGGGGGGGGGGTTTCATCTGGTGTAAAACCTGTGCCAAGTGGTGCGTGGGTCGAGTGGTCTGACATGGGTTCATGAGGTTTCAGAGAAGTTCAACTTTGGACCCGCTGTGACCAGGATCAAGTGATTACAAAACATGGAGATGAGTACGAGATGTCCTTGACAGAAATTTAATTCTTCTGAAACTCCAGTGATTTGTTTAATCAAGACATCGACATGACAGGACATGGCATGACAACAGATTCTCAGATTTTAAGTGATTGATTCAAGTGATCTGGCTCCATCAGGTGTCCCATAACCATCAGTGACCTATGAGAAATTCCCCTCTCAAACCCGCCTCTCATGAATCAAATGGTAAGAAGGCAAACATGCAGACACAGCAGGGATTTAATCTGTGTACACAGCTAGGAACAAAAGCTCGGTTTGAAATCAAAGCCTTCCAGTATGATCCTCTTGATAATAGAAAAAAATAAATAAATAAAATGAAAATCACAAACAGCTCCGGGGAAGTAAACAAGAGCTCTGGCGTGTGTTTGCTCGCATGTTTACACGCTCGTCTGTAGAGACGAGGCTAGCCCGAGCCCTGATTTGCATTGATGATGCCGTATTTATCATCGAGCAGATGTTCTGGAGTGCGTTTGTGTTTGCGAGCGCCGGGTTACAGCAGGCGCTCGGTAGCGTTCAAGGCGACAAGGTGATGAGAGAGAGCAGGTGGTGCAGGCTTCGTGCGCCGTGACCTCGGAACACCTGTGTGTTGACCCTTGAATGACGCCATCAGAAGCGATTATATAGCAGAGACCCGGGTCATTTTCAGAACGCCTCTTCCACCTAGTGTTACCTAAAGTGTTGCTGAAATCACCGACTCACAAATATCTGCTGGTTGCCATGGTTTCCTTCCTAGCACATCAGTACTGATGTCTGCACTTTCGGGCGTTTGCCGTCGAAAGGGATCATTTTGCCAAGCGAAAAAATGTATGTTTCTAGGATTTATGCCAACTAGCGGAATGTTGCACTCAGCTCCAGGTTGTTAATGCAGTAATCACTCTGAGCCAGGGTTCACATCTCCAAGCATGTCCATGTCCATGTCAATGACTAAACGGACTATTTCGCCATTCACTTTACAAATGTACAGTAATAATAATAGCGATATCCTTAACCCAAGCTCAGGATTAAACCAGGAACGCTGAAGCTAGGAGGCAGCAAAAATGAAAATAACTCTCAAGCTTGAATAAAAAAAAAAAAAAAACTCAGAACGCCAAGTCTGGATGAACATTCCCATGAAACTCATGCCGAAAAAGAAAAAGAAGAAGAAGAAGAAGAAAAAAAAAAAACAAGTGCTGGTTTGTGTCCACCTGAGGAAACTCCTCGGGATTTATAACGCTGCTCTAACAGCCTTGACTCGCTGCGCGTTCCACAACAGGGATGATTGAAGCCCTTCATGAACAACCTTCATCAGACCGCTGAGTCAGCGGGGCCAGGGCCAACGCCGTGTCCTGAGTTGCTTCTTTCCTTTCGGCTTTGATTGTTTAAGGGAACGTTGTATGAACCTGAAATCCTGTTCACACACCAGCTGCGAGATCCGTTCGATCTTACAGTAATACGGCATTTTATTCCTCGCCCTCATTACTGGGCACTTTCCGAACGCTCGGAGGTGTAGAAATATAGGTAGGACAGATCGTCAGCGGCACATGCGATGCAGAAAAAAAAAACGGTACTCACGTATTCGCCGTATGTGTCCTGCACTACAGGGGGCGGCGGCCTGTATCCCACAGGAGGCGGAGCTCCACGTCCTCTCTGCGCTCTCCCTCTGTTAGACGGAAGGCGGCTTGGCGGAGCTCCTCTGGGTGCTGCCCCGCGAGGAACCGCAGCCTGGGGTGGAGGAACACCTCCTCTACTCCTGCACATGACCACAAGCAAAACAAACGAAGAAATAAATACTGCACATGCCAGCAGACATCCTTATCCAGAATGACTTACATTTTCCATCTCATTATACACCCGAGCAGTTGCGAGCTGAGGGCCTTGCGCAAGGGCCCAACTTGGGTGTGGTGGGGTTTGAACCCGGTTCGGACCATAATCCAACGCCTTAAGCATTTAAGTACACAGTAAGTACAGTAAGTGTCTTGTTTCTGTACTGAAAAAACATCAGTGAAAAGCAAAAAGTGAGAAAATCAGAGCAGGAAAAAGAAAAAAAAAAAAGCTCGCTTCCTACTAATTAAACTAAGCTAAAGATGTGCTAAGTGCTTGTCACTAAGGTAAACGCAGGAGCTTGTTATTTATAATGTGCAGAAATGTCAGCAAGCCTAAAAATATGACTTTAAATTAAAAAAAAAAAGCAAAAGAAAGACGTTAATCAGTATTATATCTCTCCTGCAGTATTACAGCTCGAGGCGTGGAGGCAGCGTCTGTAGGAGGTGTGTAGGAGGAGGACACGACTGTCTGTAGGAGGAGGACACGACTGTCTATCTGCAACATCAGTCTGCGCACATGGTAATGAGCGGAACGTGCAGAACAGCCTGCGCGGCTGTAAGAGAAACATACGATCCAAGAGTCACAAGCTTGTAATAGTTTTATTATGCATGTCTTTCCGTATCACAATGGTTTGTCACAGCGTTGCGGCAATGTTTCAGCGGAAACGTTACGGATGTTCTCGTACATTTTCTTGTCTCCCTTAGATATTTTCGGCATTTTAGAAGGAAAAAAGAATCCAACAATGACACACGCGTTAAAGCGTTCGGTTTCAGTGGGCTATTTTTCAGTACTGCATTATTTATTTATTTATTTATTTTTCCCGAACGCCCCGATTTTGTTTCTTCTTCATGCGATTTTATCTGCAAGTCACTTTAAGTCACATGAGTCTGGTTCCTCTCAGGGTTTTTTTTTTTTTTTTTCTTTTTTTTTCCCCTTTTGCCGTCGCCTCTGTCTCGACCATTAGGGATAATTTTACCTCTCGAGCTGGATTTCTGCTGCTGAAAATGTCATATGAATCTACATGAATAAAAATCTAGATTTCGGCTGTACCTCGATTGGAAATCACTCTTTGAATGATATCTTTATGTTTCATACATTGGAGGAGCCCAAACCCGTCTCCCGAAGTCTTCTGTCCGTATGTCTAGCCAGCTTTTGGCCGTACTTACTGTATGTAATTGCCTGAACTTAAACATGCACCGTAAATTAAATCAACCAAGTTCAGCAGAAGTGGAGTTACGAGCAGTTATGTGACGGATTATAAAGTTTCATTTCAGACTTCAATGTTAATCCACCTTCTGTATTTTTTAAATGCATATAATCATATTTATAGTTGGGATCAATTTGATCATATTATTTTTTTTAACATCAAAATAATTTATCATACAAACACTCTCCACATTATTTTCTCCAACTTGAAAAGTATAATAAAATGCAATTAAAATAAGTTTAATAATCCATTGCGTTAGTTTCTAGCTCCATTTCACCCTCATTACTATCACAAGAAATTCACCAAAAATGCTGCTTTTGTTAGGTCCAGATAAAAAAAAAAAAAAAAAAAAAATATATAATATATATATATATATATATATATATATATATATATATATATATATATATATATAAAATTTTTTTTATTTACAGTATTTAAATAAATAAACAAATAAGTATAAAAATATATATATATTTTTTTTTATCTGGACCTAACAAAGCAGCATTTTTTGTGAATTTTTGTGAGAGTAATGAGGGTGAATAAAGCTATAAAAAAAAAAAAATATATATATATATATATATATATATATATATTAAAATAAAAATAAATATATATATATATATATATATTTTTTTTATCCGATTATATAATCAAACATTTTCAATGTAAAAAAAGAACAGCTGTCAGTCACAAGATGTTTTCTCCGTGTGTCTATCGAACTGTGATCGGGTCCAGTTGTGAGACGGGATATTTACCCGACTTCTCCAGCAGTATGAGCACAATCAGAGACACACACAGTCTCTTATACTTAATCGATCAAATCTCCAGATTCAGTGTCTGGCCGAAAAAAATAAATAAATAAATAAGTAAAAACCCAGAGCGAATCCGCTCACAAGTGTTCCCTTGAATATAAAGGCCACATCGATCTGTATGTGTGTGTGTGTGTGTGTGTGTGTGTGTGTGTGCGCGTGTGTGTGTCAGTGTAAATCCGCACCTTCGGCTAAGCCACACAAGTGTTTCTTCATCGCCTCATGCTGTAATGTGTGCAAACACTGTACTGTATACACACCCTGTGTGAGGCACCTGGACGAGGCTAAATCAGTCTAATCACAATCCTGGCTCGGTTTGTCTGTGCAGTGTGTACTTTACAAAAAGATTTACTTTGAATAAATATCGCCATGTTATAACTGGTATTGCATCAACCATTAGAATAGTTTTAATAAGTATTTAGTGCTACAAACAAAACATGTGTGGAACTCATGTACGTCCAGGTACACTTACAGGTCAACTTAACATTAACACAGTAATACTGATGGATCAACCATATGCAAGTAAACTGGTGACAGGGTTGAGCTCACTCAAGGCTCTGCCAAAGCCAATGCAGCACAAATCACTGAAAATAGCAATGCTGGACATGATAGAATGGCGCAAGAGAACCAATCCAGTCACGTACCTATGGGACAAACATGTCTGATCCATGGAGGCCTCAAAGGATCCTGTGCCAACGTCCTAATGCCAGATACCAGAACCCCTGTGTAAGGCTGTGTGGAGTCATGTCCCGAGGGGACAGAGCTAAATGTACATGCTTGTATAACTATATATCGCTTTTTATTTAGATTGGATCGCTAAATGATTACAAACTGTTATAATGAGAAGTGAAATATTTGTGTTTTTATTTGTGCATCTTGATGAATTGATGAGGTGTGGGCTCTGTACCTGTCAGAATCTGTGAAGATGTTGTGGTCATTCACTCTACACTGTCAACTAGCGTCAATAAAACAGTGATTGGACTTGATGCCATTGTTGCCCTTTAATGTGGTTCCGAAATGAACATTATGTCAAAAAGAAACACACACTTTTCTCATCACAACACACACAGATCCGCATTTCCTGCACACACCGTACCTGTGTGAGCCAGGGGTGGGTGTGCCACGGGCCCTCGAGCTGGATTTCCCTCTTACCGCGGGCACCTTGGCGTCCTCTGAGCCACCGTTCAGAAACGTCAACTCCTGAAGCTGGGCTTGTCTGATTTCATCATTATAATCCTACGTACACACAAACACCAAAAATATGCACTCGATCATGTGTTAAGATGAGTATTAGATCTCACACCATGAGCTGCTGACATCAGCAGCAGCCGCAGCAATTTAGTGTGACTGTGACAGATATGGTTGATGATGAATTTTGAACAGTGTGCATATGCGAGAGCTGCCATCTCAACTACCTCCAGTTCACTTTACGTAGTACATGTTTTTGAGAGCACGGTTTCTGCAGATTTCTAGGTCTCACTGATTGATGGAGCGGACTGAACATAGTCATTTTCCTTAGAGGATATGGATATTATGTAGTCTGACATGGAAAACCCAACCAAATCCCACAGTCCAATATAGGATTTAGCCAAGGTTGTATGGAAATCTTACACAGCATCTTATAGAGACGTGATCACAATTCTTTTGTGGGGCGATTCGTACACAGTAGCACCACACTGACTCCCAAATCAATTACTGTACTTTATTCACATTTAGAATAGACAAGCATCAGTCAATGTGCCGGTGACCGGAACTGACCGTTTTTTTTTTTTTTGTTTTGTTTTTTTTTTGATCAAATGATCGAATTGTTATCCTCAGATATTCCGAGTGGTGCACCAGAAACCTAGTCAAAAACCCCTGACACCCGTCATCATTACTCACGTTAAGAAGCCCCATGTGCTCACCTTCAGGAGTCTAAAACACAAGGTAGGAGTTTTTTAGGTCCTTCTAAGCTCCTCGAGAACCACCTTCATGTTAAGGCAAGTCTATTCTGACACAGTCTCCTTTCTTGAATTTATCACTGCCTCATCAAAGATCTCTGGATCGCTGTATCCAGCTAAGCTGATTGTTGTAACTGACTGGCCTAATCCCTCAACTTGAAAAGGACCTGCAGCTTTTTCTAGGCTCCACACGAATTTTCATCGGTGATTCATCCAAAATTCCAGCAGTGGTTCATCCAAAATTACAGCTCCGTGGCTGGAACCTCCTCCTACAGTAGGTCCACGTTTCACTGGTCCTGATCAGGCGGAGGTGTCCGTTTGCGAAACTGCTTCTGACACAACCAGATCAAGAAGGTTCACCCCCGGTGTCCGCAAAAGCAGCTCATCCACCAGCAGCACCAGCTCTGATACCAACAGCAGCTCAACTACCAACACTAGCACCACATGTGATACCAACAGTAGCTTCAGCATCAGCACCATCACCATCACCAGTATTAAACCAACATTTAGATTCACTTTTAGGTCATTAAAGATTGTCAGTAACTCAGCTGTACGGACACCAGCACCTGGGCTAATACCAACAGCAACTGAACTCCAACTCTGAAACCAGAACCAGCTGCACCCGTAGCTCGTTAGCACGGCCTCTGACACCAGCACCTTCTTTGTCATCGGAACAATCTCTGACACCAGCACCACATTTGTCACCAGTACCTTCTCTGACAATAGCACCGGCGCTGAAACCATCTCCGGCACCAACCCCTTGTTAATAGAAAGCGGTTCTATTTTCCACTGCTGTTTAAATAGCTCTTATTTTAATCATCCCACTTTCAGCTCAGACTGTAAGGCTGCTGAGTGAAAAGCTTTTTGTTGCACTGTGCACTTTCATACAATGACAATAAAACTGCCAGTGCACTGACCGCAAAAAAAGAGTTTGCGCAACGATGTCAGAAGAAAGAGCCTCATCACGCTATGGATATTTGGACAGAACTGACTGGTTAGCAGACATCCAATAAGCTCCCTCCTCAAAGCAGGACTAATTAACCAGCTGTAAACAAACACCAAATCACTGCGACCACAAGTCGTGAATAAAACACACTCTAGAAAACACAAACTGCAAATTAAATTCAGGACTTTAATTAGTCAGTGTACAGAGCTCAGGAAACCCGAACAGTGTGTCTCATTACTGACGCTAAGCATGTATAATAACAAACAGCAAGGTTAAACGAGACTCCTAATTACACAGAACATACTCAATCAGACAGAAACCTGAATGTTAAACACAGCTTTCAAACTTAACTGCTTACAGATTCTCATGTAATTGCTCTCATCGTTACACACTCAGTCAAGTGCGGCTCTTTTCACGTCGTTTCTTTGGTGAAAACGTTATCAAAAGAGAGAGAGAGAGAGAAACAAGGTGTGCAAATCTTTTTGTTGTGGTTATTGCTTGTTTGATTTCAAGGCGATATTTTTTTGCACAATTGCATTATTTATTCAAACAAGTATAAAGACATGTGCTCACATTCTTGCGCTTTCTATACACACTGAGCAGCCATGACATTAAAAAACACATTAACAGTAGAACCCCTTAAGTTTCACAGTAGGTTCCCGTTGTGCTACCGAGGCGACTTCCAGGCCGTGGCTCCACAGGACCTCTGTGGGTGGGCTGTCGTGTCTGGAACATGGACGCTGCCACCAAATCGTTTGGGTGCTGTGGGTTGCAGGGTGAGTCCACTGTGAAACAGGCTTTTTAATCTGGTGAATCACATGGGGGTTCAACTGGCCTGTGATCTGTGGAGTTTGGAGGCCCGGTCAGCAAGTTTGGGCTGGGCCTCCTCTCAGCACGCTTTGGTACCCTGGGTGTTCTGATATCTCTCCATCATAGTTAGGGTTTCTGTGATGATTTACTGATACATACTGTAAATGATAATCAATGTACTTCAATCAATTCAGTAACTTTTACGGCTGATATGATGTATGATCACATATTTACGGGGCAGAGAAGTGCAAAACAAAAACAACAAAACCAAAGTAACAAATAAAAAATAATAACAAAACCAATAACAATATAAAAAAAGTTAAAACAATAAAATAAAAACCGAAAACAAAATAAATAAATAAATAAAATAATAATAATAACAACAACAACAACAACAACAACAACAACAACAACACCTAAACCAAAATAACATAAAAATAAAATAAAAACAGGAAACGAAATAAATAAAAAAATAATAATAATAATAATAATAATAATACAATACAATAACAACAAAACCTAAAACCAAAATAACATAAAAACAATAAAAACAGAAAACAAAAATAACAAATTAAAAAATAATAATAACAAAACCTAAACCAAAATAACATAAAAAAACAGAAAATAATAATAAATATAATAATAATAATAATAATATAATAATAATCTAATAATAACCTAAACCAAAATAACATAAAAAAAACAATAAAAACAGAAAAACAAAATAACAATTAAAAAAAAAAAAAATAATAATAATAATAATAACAACAAAACCTAAACCAAAATAACATAAAAAACAATAAAAACAGAAAACAAAATAACAAATTAAAAAATAATAATAACAAAACCTAAAGCAAAATAACATAAAAAAACAGAAAACAAAATAAATAAATAAAATAATAATAATAATAATAATAATAATAACAAAACCTAAACCAAAATAACAAATAAAAAAAATAACAAAACCGAAAACAACATAAATTCCAAAACAATAACAAAATCAATATAAAATAACAAAACCAAAAACAATACAACAAATCAGAAAGCACAACGACATATCCAGAAACAAAATACCAAACGAGAAAACAACGTCAAACCGGAAAAGGTAGGTATAGTTTGCAAATGAAATTCTTATACAATCTATAATTGCTGTACAATCCTAAAATACTAAAAAATAATCCTTAAATGAAAATCCATCTAAATGTCCGTGAGACTGCAGCACTTCCTGTATAGTTTGAGTGACAGATGTCTGGTCCAATCAGCGGTAAGAATCAACATGCTTACGCTGGGTTGCGAATTAAATCCTACCGCTAAGCTTGAGTGGCGGATGTCTCGTCCAATCAGCCACACCGACCTTTTTTCAGCTTGTTGATTCTTACCGCTGATTGGACGAGACATCTGTTACTCAGAATATACAGGAAGTGCTGCAGCCTCGCGGACATTTAGATGGATTTTCATTTAAGGATTCATTTCAGTATTTTAGGATTTTACATCACTTTGGTCAACTAAGTTGTGTTAAATGTGCTTTTAAAATAAGCTTGACTTCACTTGACTACTGCTTGTATGTTTTGAGTGACGGATTTCTCTTCCAATCAGCGCTAAGAATTTAATTCGCGAACTGTACCGACCTTTTCCGGTTTGACTTGCGTTTTCTCATTTGGTATTTTGTTTCGGCATATGTCAGTGTGTTTTCTTAATTGGTTTATCGTTTTTGGTTTTGTTATTTTGTTTTTTTTTTTATTTGTTGTTTTGTTATTTAGTTTTGTTGTTGTTGTTGTTGTTATTTTGTTTTGGGTTTTGTTATTTAGTTTTTTTTTTAATTTGTTGTTTTGTTATTTAGTTTTGTTGTTGTTGTTGTTGTTGTTGTTATTTTGTTTTCTGTTTTGTTATTTTGTTTTGCACTTCATGGCCACCGTACACATTACTCATGTAAACAAACGTGAACGAGCAAACAAACAAACCACTGACCGGAATGAGAAATTTTTTGATCTCTTCAAGGGCGTGACCCATGCGTGCGTAAGCCTCAGCAGGTGGAGCGAACACCTCTATGAGGACGTGCAGGTCCTCGTTGAGGTGATGATACTTGGCCTCGCCGCTCTTCCGCAACTCCTCTTCCTGAGAAGCAAAGCACAAATCCAACACGGAACTTAATCGAATCCAGCAGCTAAGCTAGTGAGTGACGGATGAGTGACCAAGTGAGCAAAGGCTAGCTGAGCAAGCTAACGTATCGCGCAAAGCTACGGTACATGGAGTTTGAACTCTAATTCCGTGTCACTGTACTCTGTCACTTCAGTGGCGTCTCAGAAACTGAGCTGTCAATCAAGCATGCTTATTATAACACCAAACCCTGCGCATTCAGATACATTTCTGTCCTGTCTATTTAACAATCTGAGCATTAGAGAAGTGGTATCAGGAGCGGTCTCGCTCGGGAACAGCGTGGAGAGCCGAGGTGAGTTAATGGAGCGAGTGTTACAGTAGGACTGTGTGTGTGTGTGTGTGTGTGTGTGTGTGTGAGTGTGATAGCGTATGGCTTTCTTCTGTGCCGTCAACCGTTATACGATACCAGAAAACCGTGAAGAAAGTTTCAACAAAGACTAATATGGTGATGTATGAAGCAGAAGATGGTGAGTCTTAAAATAAATCTAATTTAAAAAAGTGATGAAATAAGTTATGAATTAAGTATTGCTGCATGAATAGTGCTAGTTGTAATGATTGCATTAATCACACATTTAATTCACCGAAATGGCTTCTACATTTATTATTCAGCGGTGCATAAATTAGCACATGATCAGCACATCCTGTTATTTCACCCATGCACACAGTTTAACCAAGATATTACATAAGCATCATAAAATTATAATGTATGCACAGACTTAATTTGTTTATTTATTTATTTATTTATTCCTCTTTCGCATCACACTCCTAATTCGCCATTTTGCGGTGTGGAGCTAATCCGATAATGCCAATGTGCTAATGGAAGCAGATCAGGATCTTCTGTGCTAAATGCCTCGATCTGAGCACAAAGTTCGGGCAGCTTTGTGTATACAGTATACTGCAATCGAACGCACACACATCATCATCATCATCATCATCATCATCATCACACATGATGATACTTTCTCGTCACTTTAAACTCTGTGTATTGTCATCCGCTTTCCTGAAAGCTTGATTTATTTGTAGCGAGAATCAGTGAAGCGGAGCGCGGAGAGGAGAGACACTCTGCACCGATTATATCATGCTTAAGAAGGGAAAAGGAAAGAGATGAGCGTTACCTTTTCCTTGTCTCGCATGGAGCCCTTGCCAAGGATGGACATCTTGGTGAGTGTGTCCTCCTGTAGTCTCTTTAGTGAGTTCCCTCGAGGGCCGAGCAGTTTCCCCACGAAATTAAACTGCAAAGGAAGGAGAAATAAATCCATAAATCACGAGGTGTGGCTTCTGCATATAAAACAGCGTTTTATATTATATTTTGTTTAGTTTTTTATAATTATATATTTTTCCCGTTTTTACGCTTTAATACTACTGGACTTTATCCGGTTTTTTGCGCTTTTTGGGAGAACGCGCGTATCATCTGACCAACAACAACCGAATCCATCACCACATAATCACAACTCCGGCACAAAGGTACGTTATCATGTCTACCATTCAGCTCGCTCAGTGTGTGGAGTGCAGGATGTTTAGACATTCTTCCTCCGTCATTAGTGATCATTTTATTTGTGATAGGTGTGTGTTAGTTAGCACCCTGACGGAGAAGATAGTAGCATTAGAGGAGCGCATCCAGACTTTAGAGAGGGTTAGAGAGCGCGAGAGCAGCGTTAATCCTGTAGCGGAAAGTCTGGGTGCCACAGATGGAGATAATCATCCCCCGACTCCGGCAGTAGAGCCTCACAGCGGGGCGAGTGGGTGACGACTCGGCGGCATACTCGTTCAGCCAAAGCTAACGCTAAGGCTAGCCCACCGGAGCACACCTCTTCTGCGCTTCACGTGTCCAACAGGTTCGCTCTCCTCAGTGATGCACCCGCTGAGAAACCTGAAAGAGCTCTGGTTATAGGAGACTCTATACTGAGACACGTGAAATTAGCTAGGCCTTTAGGGGCGCCAGCGGCAGTGGTCAGGTGTATCCCGGGAGCCAGAGCACCGGACATAGCAGGTAATCTTAGGGCTCTAGGTCAGCATAGGTTCTCTAAGATAGTGGTACATGCTGGAGCTAACAGGTGTACCGCTAACAGAGCAGGTTATGGTCGCTGAACCGCTGGATGTCCAGGTGGGGCGGGACGGTGTCCATCCCACTCGGGAAGGTGCTGCTCTCATTTCTTGTAGTATAGCACATAGTCTCAGAAGAGGCCTAGTTAATCGGTGACAATCCAGAGCCCAGGCCAGGGAGCAGACAAACAGGCTAAACCAACCGTCTGCTAGCTGCATAGAGTCGTCACTCAGGGTTCATCAGATTGAGACTGTGTCTGTTCCCCGAGATAAACATAAACATACATTTAGAAAGACTCAGAAAGTCTGTTTTAGTAATTTAATTAACATAGACACCACAAACTCAGACCACACTGAATGCGCAGCCGCACCTCTGATCTGAAGCTAGGACTGTTAAATATTAGATCTCTCGCATCTAAAGCAGTTATTGTTAATGAAACTATCACAGATCAGGAGCTTGACATATTATGTTTAACAGAAACCTGGATTAAACAGGACGAGTAAATGAAGCTAGTCCTCCTGGATACAGCTACATACACCAGCCTCGGCTAACTGGTAGAGGAGGAGGAGTCGCAGTTATTTATAACCATAATCTGTCTCTCGTACAAAAACACAGTTTTAAATCTAATGCATTTGAAGTTCTCTATAGTAACATAAAGTCAGCTCAGTCAATCCCGCTAATCATCATTTACAGACCCCCTGGGCCGTACTCGGAGTTTCTCTGCGAATTTGCAGATTTCCTTTCAAACCTTGTTGTTTCTGTAGATAAAGCGTTAATTGCTGGAGACTTTAATATTCATTTTGAGAATCCAGAAGACCCTCTGAGAACAGCATTCTTGTCCATACTGGACTCAGTAGGAGTAAATCAGTGTGTAGTAGGACCCACTCATAAAGCAGCTCACACTTTGGATTTAATATTATCCTTCGGATTAAGTATAGGAAATATACCCACAATTCCACAGTCTGAAGTTATCTCAGATCACTACCTTGTCTCGATTAAAGCGTGTTATAGTAATAATGTACGCACAGCACCGCGCTTCCACCTTAAACGTACATTTACATCAAATACCGCACAGAGCTTTATCAATAATCTTCCAGAATTATCTACTTTGATTGGATCGCCATCTGACTTCACAGAACTCGAACAGGCGAATGAATATCTAGAGTCAGCACTTCGTTATAGCTTAGATAATGTCGCTCCAGTTAAAAGGAAAATGATTAGAGATAAGAAACTCGCTCCTTGGTATAATGACCACACACGTGCTTTAAAACAAACCGCTCGCAAAAACGTAAATGGCGCCAAATTAAATTGATAGTATTCAAAATAGCTTGGAAGGAGAGCATCCTGAACTATAAAAAAGCTCTCAGTGATGCTAGATCAACGTATCTCTCCACTCTAATAGAAAATAACAAAAACAACCCGAGATTTTTATTTAATACCGTAGCTAAATTAACTAAAAACAAGACCACTGCAGAAATCTCCACAACATCATCATGCAGTAGTGAGGATTTCATGAACTTTTTCAATAATAAAATCATAAATATTAGGCAAAAAATTCAGGCTTTGAAACCAGACAATTTAAATAATTCAGATGATCTAACCACATCACATCAGAACTTAGAACACTTTACTCCCCTTGAAGCGAGGGAACTAATTTCACTCATCTCTTCTTCAAAATCGTCAACCTGTATATTAGATCCTATACCGACACATTTTCTCAAGCAGATAGTACCAGCAATAACAGAACCCCTGTTGCAAGTAATTAACTGTTCACCCAGTAGTGGGTATGTCCCCAAATCCTTTAAATTAGCCGTTATTAAACCGCTAATCAAGAAACCTGACCTTGACCCCTGTCTGCTTTCTAATTACAGGCCGATATCAAACCTTCCGTTTATCTCCAAGATTTTGGAAAAGGTAGTATCACAGCAGCTATGTTCACATCTACACAGAAATAGCATAAATGAACTGTATCAGTCAGGATTTAGGCCTCATCACAGCACAGAGACAGCACTTGTTAAAGTAGTAAATGACCTCCTATGGGCCTCTGATCAGGGTTGCGTCACTATACTTGTGTTACTGGACCTCAGTGCAGCTTTTGACACCATTGATCATAGTATTCTCCTTCACAGATTAGAAAAGGTAGTTGGAATTAAGGGAACTGCCCTCTTGTGGCTCAGATCCTACTTGACTGATCGTTATCAGTTTGTAGATTTAGATGGTGACCATTCCTCATGTTCTCAAGTGGAGTTTGGTGTTCCACAGGGCTCAGTTTTAGGCCCACTGCTTTTTTCCCTTTACATGCTTCCTCTGGGCAACATAATCCGTAAACATGGTATTAGTTTTCATTGTTATGCTGATGACACACAATTATATGTCTCAGCAAAACCAGATGAGAAAAAACAGTTTGCTAAAATTGAGCAGTGTGTGCAGGACATACGAGATTGGATGTTAATTAATTTTCTTCTGCTTAATCCTGATAAGACAGAAGTTCTGGTTATAGGACCACAAGTAGCTAGAAGTAAGCTTTCTGATCACACTGTAACTTTAGATGGCCTTTCTGTTCCATCAAGTGCAACAGTTAAAGACCTCGGTGTGATTATAGATTCCAGCCTTTCGTTTGAAGCTCATGTAGATAATATTACCAGGATAGTTTTCTTTCACCTTAGAAATATTGCCACGATAAGAAACATATTGTCACTAAACGATGCAGAAAAACTAGTTCATGCCTTTATCACCTCTAGGTTGGACTATTGTAACGCCTTCCTGTCTGGTTGTTCAACTAGGTGTATAAACAAGCTTCAGTTAGTACAGAATGCAGCAGCGAGAGTCCTCAAATAGATTAACCTTAGGTAAAGGAGCAGATCTGGGGGACTCATGGACGTAGAGTATTCTGGTGAACTGGTATGTTTAGATGCTGTCCTCCCCACTCTCATTGTTCACTCAGGTTTGTTGACGGTGAGGTGATTGGTTGCTTTACATCTCAGGGAGCCCTCATGTTTGTGTTTCCTTCTGGCTCTCCCTTTTAGTTATGCTGTTATAGTTAGTCCTGCCGGAGTCCCTGCTTGCACTTTGCACTAATATACATTCACCTTATACATGTTGACTGTGACCATACCTAACTGCCATCTCTCCTTATTTTCTGTTCTCTCCTTTTCTGCTCTCTCTCTCTCTCCCTCTCTCCTTTCCCTCTCTCTGTCTCTCTGTCGAGCTATACATGTTCGCTCCTGAGTTGCCAGTGATCCAGACCCCTCTGCCCTCTGGAGCCGTCTAACCCGTCCTGGAGTCCTGCTTCTGGTTGGAGATCCCGTCACATGGATGCCCCGTGTGGTCTGCCTGGATGCGCTTGGTGGCTGGGGATGGTTTCCATGAAGACTGTCCTATCATCGATTGATGCTCTGGGGACCTGTGACTTCAGTTGTTCGATAGCTCAGGACTGGAATCTCCTACAGTCTACCTGAGCCTCCGGGAACAAACTGGACTCCTTTTAATTTAAATTTTAACACATCTCCTGTTACACTGAACTTCCAGTACACATTATTATGCTGATCATTCTCTGCTATCCGTTATCACCCAGATGAGGATGGGTTCCCTGTTGAGTCTGGTTCCTCTCAAGGTTTCTTCCTATTACCATCTCAGGGAGTTTTTCCTTGCCACCGTCGCCCTCGGCTTGCTCATCAGGGACAATCTTATCATTTTGATTCATACACATTGCATAAAAACTTACTTCTTTTTATTGTGTAAAGCTGCTTTGCGACAATGTCAATTGTTAAAAGCGCTATATAAATAAAATTGAATTGAATTGAATTCTGTACCTGCCAGTCTCAGCTCAGTGGGTAGGGCATCGGACTACTGATCGGAAGTTGCCAGGTTGAAACCCCAGCACCGTCAATTTGCCCCTGTTGGGCCCTTGAGCAAGGCCCTTAACCCTCAACTGCTCAGACAAAAATGTAAGACACCCTGCATAAGGGCATCTGCCAAATGCTGTAAATGGCGTGGCGTGGCGTGGCCGTTGTACCTGTCAGTCTCAGTAAAAGGGCTGTGGCCTGTATACTCTTTAGTCACAGTGGAGAAGGTCTGGCCTCTCTACTTGCCAGTCAGAGTGAAGGAACCATGGCTGACGTCCCACAGAGACACAGAGGAGACAGAAGAAGTGTCCCGCGGTGAATCTGAGAATAATGCAGGTTTTGTCTTGTAGAGTTTTGGATGAGCTTTAAAAAGTCTCATTTTGTCTGTGGTTTGAAGCAGGAGTGAGTCCCCATGCTGTGTGTTGACAGCGTCTATCTATCTTCCTCTCCCTCTCAGTTTGTCTTTCTGTCTGTCTCACTCTCTTCCCTCCTTTCTATTGTCTCATTCTGTACTGTTGTACTATATGACGTGTTTGTAGAGGGTGGCTGTGTATTGTGTAGTGTAGAGAAGTGAGGTAAGGCTGGCAAGGCAACGGTCGGTATAACGATTCATGGATGATCCACAGGATTAAATGCAACTGTAAATAGATTACAGATAAAAAAAAAAAAAAGATAAAAGACAACATCAACGTGGTGTTTTTAGAGAATCCATCACATCACATCACATCACATCACCCTGTTGTTGATTTGTCCATGACATTACAGTAATTACTTATTATGGAATGGGATCTACAGCAGGGCTCAGAATCACCAGGGACCAGCTGATATGATACTATCGCGATTCCTCGGTGATCCACTTTGATTTGCGATTCTGTAAGTATTGCGATTTTATGAATATCCTGATTCAATGTCATTTTTCTAAAGGAACAGGAGGCTGTGCTCTGCCAATGTGCAAATACTTTCGAGCATGCCACCTGTAGGATTATAGAGGAATATATAAACATACAGAATATAAGTTAAAAAATGATAATAATAATAAATGTTGAAGCCATTGTTGCGATGCATCATTAAATCGATTTGTTCCACCATCTCTAATGCAGCATGGCTATAATTCCGGCAGTGTTAGATCAAGTGAAATGGGATGACATCATCACACGTGCTGTTCAGAGAGCTGGATGTCTATCTAACAGGGAAAAGGTTCTGTACCTGCTCATTCTCTGTTGTTAAGCTTGAAACTCTGATACATTTCTGGGAGCTTTCTCTGATCAGAAATACGTATTCATGCCTCTTATTTTGGTCACTCATTCCCGAAAACCTGGAAGAAATCCCACAGGCTTGGCAAAGCAGCCCTGCAATTTGAATCCCAGCGAGACGGCGAAACAAGAAGAAACGGAATTGGCGTCCAAAGTCTGCGGGAAAGCCACACCGCGTAATGAGCTTTACGGAGAATAACCCACTGGCGCTCATTTTCAGAGAACACGAGAACATGAGCGAGGTGGTAAAGCTCACCTTGAATGACCTGTTTACAGAAATACTCAAAGTAAATGCACGTAGTTTGACTTTTCGCTCAGGTGCAGTCCAACACCTAAAGGTCCACGCCTGAGGTCTAAAGCACACTAATGGAATGCTATTGAATTCTATTTCATATATATAAATTATAAATACATGTAATAAATCAAGGCTTCGTTGTTCATATGGTTTGCTTCATCTAATCTAAAAAAAAAACAGTATGTGCAGTTCATTTTGTGAATGTACACTTACAGTCCACTTTATTAGCAATGCCCGAACACCTGCACCTGACCTTCCCGACAGTCCTTACTGATCTGGCCATTCTCCTCTGACCTCTGTTGTCGACACCGAGCTGTCACCATTCCGTGTAAACTTTAGAGACTCTTGTATGTGAACGTCCCAGGTCAGCAGTTTCTGAAACACTCAAACCAGCCCATCTGGCACCACCAATCAGGCCATTGCTAAACTCACAAGTGATCAGATCTTTCTTCGTTCTGTTTGTTGTGAAGCTTTTGACTTCTGCATTATTTTACATGTGCTGCCACGTTATTGGCTGATTAGAGGTGTTTCTATTAAAGTGGGCAGAGAGTTTATAGTTTAGTCATGAAAAGTTCCTATTAAGGAACCACTCTAGCAAACTAATGAACCCATGAAAATCCTTTTCTTTCTAAAAGTGTACATTTTGCATAAGAATATTTGGTTCGGGTCATTTAAAATGAATGAATGAATCATGTGTGAATCAGTGAACTGAATCACTTTCGGGTTAACAGATTCAAGCAGCAGGATTTGGTCTTGTTGATCCCCCTGCCGCTTTCCCCTCAGTTCTGGCTACAAAGCCACGCTCGCTGAAGATGAATTGAGCTGTCAGATGTAGAACCAAAGTGGCTGCTTTTGATCCTCTTGACCCGAATCGTGGCTCATATAAAGCGGGCGCATGGGAGCACCAGGATCGCTCCGTCACTCCCACCCGCTGTCACGCGGCACAAATTGAATTTGTCTTCCACGGCTGGCTGGCGGAGAGTATTAGCGGGCGGAGGGGGATTTGTTGCGGCATCATGTGGAGAGGAATCTGGCCGGATTAGTCTCCCTGCTCGGCTGAAGATAAATCGCTCCGGCTGACCACAAGTGGCTGATCATTATGAGCCTCGTTCTGTAAGACGTCTCCGTTTATCGGAGCTGTCACACAATCGTTTATTTAACAGCGATGTGGACAGGTGAAGATGTGAATGCCCAGAGCGGATTACAGTACAGGCAGTCTCAGTGTCACTCAACCTGGAGCCATGTCGAGTCTGAATGTGCTCACAAAGGGAAAAGAAATTCCATTAGTGCCCCTCAGAACGGAGAGGCTGGTAAAGTCAAAGTCACAACCTGAGATAATCGGATATATTTTAAGGTGGTTTGAAATGGCTTGAGACACTTCTGGATGGCCTGATACAGATTGTGAAAGATGGCCTACGAGAGTCTGAGATAGTCCGAGATAGTCTGAGACAGTTCTGGATAGTCTATGAGCGTCTGAAATATTCCGAGATGGTTTGAGATGGTCTCAATCTCCATCTGGTCGCAGATGGTACGGGACAGCCGTAGATGGTGCAAGAGACTCTGAGATACTCCAAGATGGTCTGAGACAGGCAAAATGGTCTCAGACAGTTCTGGATGGTCTGAGATAGGCTGAGATAATACAACATAGTTTGAGATGGTCTGCCACAGTTGTGGATGGTCGGAAATAGCCAGATGGCGTATAATAGTGTAAGACAGTTCTGGATCGTTTGGGATAGTCTTTGCAAGGTGGTCTGAGAGGGTTGATGGATGAGTTGTTGTAAAAGGAAATCTGATATAATCTGAGATAAATGACTTTTGTAAAAATGTATTTTATGCCTGTGGTATCCAATCATGGCACATTACATGTTAACACCAAACCTTATCATTCTCAGCCTAACAAAGTATAACCAGGTGGTTGTTAAAATGTTATGCTTGTTATGGCATGCACTCCTTTTAAAATCGGATTTTACCATGCTTAGGTTTCAAAAATAAATAAGCAACTACAGGAAATTCCATGCCGAGTTTAATATCTGATACGATACATGTTGATCATTTATCATTTTGTTCTGTTCCTCATATCAGAGAAAAGACATAACAAGGCGCACTCAGTTTTTCATTCGAAAAATCACTGGACGATCATGTATCATCTGACTTCGGGTGTTTTGTTACAGCTGAGCCCGTTTGTCTTCCTGTCCATCGTTCATCTTGTCCAGCGTTTCTGTTCTTCCGTCTGGTTTCTCCTCCTCCAGGATAACGATGGAGCGATGTGATCAGAAGACGACTAGACGAGTGTTCTGTTTCTCATCTGTTGTTCTTAACGGTGCTCTGCTCGTAAGCACGCAATACACACGTCATGAACGAAAGCTCCCTGAGAGCGCAAGTGTGCGTAATTAATTTATAATCTCGCAAAATGAATGAATACAGAAGGCAGCCAGGAACGGCTTTTCTGTCAGTCCTGCGAATCCTGATGCGGCCTTTACTGCTGAGAGGAGACAGGTGAGAGAGGCAGAGCTAGGAGATGAGCCGCTGGAGCCAGACGGAGCATGTGCACGAGGAGACACATCCTGTAACGGCCGGGTGGAATCGAGTGCCTAAAAGTTTGCACACCCTTTGTAATAAATATGAACCTGAATGAATTTTCATTCAGAACTTTGTGCGGATATTCTGTAAATCTACCCAGTGTAACATCACACGCCACCTCCTTCATGTGGGAAGAGTTTTGTTTCAAGTTAAATCGTGAAACGTGTGTGTTTTCCTTCTCACACCGAGATACTACTGATGGTGTGCGTCTTATGTTCAGTAAAAGCCATAAAATAAATGTATGGATAGACAAAAGAAATAAATAAATACGCACACAAGCACACGGGCCAAAATTTACTTTTTCTTTTTCCTATTTTGTGCTTAAAAACTCATTTGCAAAGAAAAAAAAAGACAACACTGAAAAATTAAATGATTCATGGTTTCATTGCAGAAGTGTACAAAACTGAGAAACTGTAATGGTTCTCCCGTCGGCTCAAAGAGGATCGTTTATAGCTTCTTTACAGAAAGAAGCCTAAAAGAACCCAAAGAATGATCTCGCTCGCGCTCTCTCTCACTATACAGTGTGTGTGTGTGTGTGTGTGTGTGTGTGTGTGTGTAACTGATAAACTGTGATGTAAAGAACAAACAGCATTACACCTTGTGAACAGTCCCTGCCAGTCACACCTGTTCTGTCTTCTGCTTATTTTCGTCATTTTTGTGTGTATTTTTATTTAAACTCGTTCATGAGCTCTGGCGCTCTCTCTCCTCTTCCCTCTCTGACAACATGTGCAGATTAGAGACCCGAGCAAACAAAGAATCTCATTAGGCACCGGTGTGGAGAACACAGAGACGCCAAATGAGATGAGAAGCTGGGGCTGATGGGAATACTGCAGGAACACACACACACACACGCACATACACACACACATACACATCACAGGTCCCCATGAGAAAAAAAAAAAACAAAAAAAAGTTCTCTGAACTAAGTTCACCTAACAAACCAAAGCTCATAAAACAGATTACACTCATCATCTATAACACTTGATCCTGTATACAGGGTCGCGGGGGTCCTGGAGCCTGTCCCCGGACACTAGGGTTCCAACCCATCTCAGGACACACACACACACACACACACACACACACAATTCGGGCGATTTGGAAATGCCATTTTTGCCATCTTTGGACTGTGGGGGGGGGAAACCGGAGTACCTAGAGGAAACCCACCGAGCATGGGGAGAACATGCAAACTCCATGCACACAAAGACGGGAATCGAACCCAGACCCTGGAGTTGCAAGGTGACAGTGCCAACCACTACGCCACCATGCCGGCAAATAGATTGCAAGGTCGTTTAAATAAAAAATACAAATCGAAGACGAGTTAAAAACTCAGCTTGAAGAGCCAAATTAAAGACAACTAACAGCGAGAGTCGAGAGCCAGTTTGAATAACACAATCGAGGAGTCAATTTAAAGAGCCAAGTACAAGAGTCAGTACAAAGAGACAAATCAAAAAGTCAACCTAAAGAGAAATGTCGAGAAAAGTCAAATCATCTCGAATCTCCAAGTCATGAACGAGCCATTGAGCCAGGCCAGAGTGTCAGCCCAAGAGCCAAGTCATAAAACCAACTTAAAGACAACTTACAGAGCGTCGTAAGTTCAAGAAGACAGAGAGGGCCACATCAAAGATCACACTCAAACTGCCGACTCAATGAGCCGTGTTGTTCACAAACAGCAAATCATAAACCACTAACAGAGCACCTAGAAAAGCTCAAAGACTGGATGTTCTGAAAAGCAAAAGCTCTTGGACGTTTAACAGTCCTAAAAATGTCAGCTTAAGCTAAAATCATGAACATCACCAGCTCAGCACCAATGTTTGTTTGATTACTAGATTATTATTTTACTCGTGTTTTAAAGTCGAGCTTTAGGTCAAGACAATCATTTAAAAAGAAGAAGAAGAAGAAGAAAATGAAATAAAACAGGACTGAAACTAAAATGAGGTCAAATAAAGGCATGTTTGAAATGCCATTCTCCCTATTTATTTATTTATTTATTTATTTATCCACTTATTTATTCATTTATGCATGCATTTGCATCCTTGAATGAATGAATAAATAAATAAATAGCGCGGGAGCCGCTGGTACTCACTTTGGGAAACTGTTTGACGGGAATCAGGACTTTCTGTCCCAGTTTCATGTTCTTGTTTATTACGACATCGATGAACTTCTCGTCCTCTTTCTCCTCGCCTTTCTGAATCTTTTCAATTTCTGAAAAGGAGAGAGAGACAGAAATAGAGAGAGAGAGAGAGAGAGAGAGAGAGACAGAGAGGTGAGACAGTTCATCAGTCAGAAACAGGAATCAGACAGTAAGTCTGTGAGCACAATTACCAGACAATGGCTGTAGTTCAGCGCGCATTCGGCCGTTAGACGAGCTGTAATAACGCCTCTTTGCGTTTGCCAGGTGTCAGTCACGCTGGCTCTGTTTTAGCTGCTCGCTCAGCTGTGAAATAAGCTCTCTCGGTCACGCTGTAATTTAATTGGACGCGCTTCTAATTGCATCTGATAGGTATCGCTCGGTTATTTCTGGCAGCGGAGACAGAACGAGGCTGTCAGCGAGCGACCGAGGAAACACGAGCCGCGGGTCGTCTCGAAGCGTCCTTCCCTCAAAAACCCCACCGCTTACTTCACTGCTACAGAACATCCTGCGCTACTGATCCAACCCACCTCCTTAGTTTATACGCCAGCATAATCAAAGCGTTCATAATCACATCATTATATCAATATACATTAATGATCCTTTACAGAGGGGTGGCGCGACGTAGCAGCGTTAGCGCAGCGAAACGCAGAGTGAAGCAGAGCGGTCATTTCCCAACAATTACCTGTATTTATTCTTGATGAACGAATGGTATACTCCGTTATACTTTTATTCCATCCAGTATAGTGGAATGTTCACTAAACACATCCGTTCCAGTTTCTTAAGCACGTTTCCTCACCAGGCTCTTGTTTTTAATGTCTTGAAGTATGAAAAACGTTTTCCCAAACAAAGCCTGGATAAAATGGTATGGTTTGTGTTGTGTTGTGTTAAGGTTTGTTGTTATCTGTATCCTATGATAGGAGAGTGTATCAAGTGTTTTTAAGATTGCACCATACAGTCCGTTTGTGGTACCAGGAACCTTTAAGAACCATTGGGATCAAATCTATAAATCATGTTCCGGCATAGAGAATTCTGACGCATTTGTATTAGGAATGGTACGAGCCATGACCACATTCCAGAATCTCTTCCCAATCTGGTACAACATCGAGAAATCCAACCGATATCATCATGAAGTAGGTCGGAGTTTGGTACGGGTTGCCATATCGGGGGGGGGTTCGTAAGAAATAAATACTATAGTATAAATCAGAAGAATCAACCATGTTTAAGGAATCTGTAGGAACTCTATTCTACTGTACATCAAAATCGTTCATATTAAGAACTGTATTCATCCCTCTTTAACAGAATATTCATATTCATGTACATCCAGTCACAAAGGTGAATCATTTCAGCAAGCATTTTCTCCTCAAAGGACAATGCTGTAGAAATGAAACTGGCCAATATTTTAGACGAGTCAATGTGCAGCTTGTATAACAGTATAGATTTACCGTCCTCTGAAAATAACTCAGCATAAAGTACAGCCATCCTCGTCAAAATATCTGGCAAGAAAAGTAAGCACACTCCCTAAGTGATAGCAGCTGGACGTCTTGACCCACGCAAAGTCACGCGACCTGCCCATCATGCTCACGTGTTTTTCAGTGGCCGAGTACTAGAGTCTCTAGACCGGAACCCTATTGAGCACCTGTGTGGCGTCCTCAAGCGGAAGGTGGCGAATCATTATGGAGGAGTGGAAGAGGATCCCAGCAACAACGTGTGCAGCTCTGGTGAATTCCAGGCCAAGGAGGATTAAAGCCGTGCTGCTGTAGATAAGAGCAGTGCTCACACAGAACACCGGATACTTTTGGACACAGTTCTGACTCATTTTTGTTTCCAGTTGTTTACACAATCAATTTTTTTTTTTATGTTGATTATTGGTAGAGGACAGTGAATCTGTACTAATATACAAGCTGCACATGGATGACTCTACAGTATATCCAAGTTTTATGTCTTTAGTATTGTACGTCAAGAACATATCATAGAGTGGTTGCTGAAATGTGATGGGGTGTACTTACTTTTGTGAGATACCGCACATCTACAGCTTGTGTATACCGTAGGACGGCTCTTATTAATGTAAAAAGCTGACAGTGATCTCCATGGACAGTACTGTTAGTGTTTACTGATATTTGACTTTGATAGAGTTAACTTTCTCCATGCTTGAGCTTCTCCTCGTTCCTTATATGGCAAATACTTCCTATAGTGTGTCATTATGGATTTTTATAGAAACATCCTATAAAACGGTCCATGCTCTTTGACGTCCTGTACTGCAGTAGCATTGTTCTGACTCAGGAGAAGCCTGAGGACTTACTCCACACCCCTGTGAGTAAACGCGAGCACATTCAGACGCGGTTGTGTCGGAGTGTGTGACAGATGATCGGCGGGTCTGTTGGAGCCCGGCGGACAGATCGAATGATTCTTCTTCATTTAAAGCTGAACAAACACTACAAATGTCAGCAAAGTAATACTCAGTCCCGGTGATCTACAGCATCTGCTGCTGGAAGAACAGGACGTTCCCAGGATGGACGGATGGATGTCTGATGTTTCTCCTGACATAAACACAAAGATCCAACCAGGTGCATTTCACGCAGCTTATACTGTACAATCCTCTACATCAACGTCTGCTGAACATTTAATAATAACACCAGATTCCGGTGAGAAGTGAAGAGTGCTGACCGTGCAGGAAGCGAGGGTCTGGCAGATCAGAAGCAGTGCGTCTAAATAAATGAATAAATAAATGATTCAATGAATAGACACCTTAGGAAGACTTAATGAGCCGCTGAGCGCGGCATAAACAATTTAAATATGAAAGGAGCAGATTAAAAATAGCCTATGAACTGTCACGCATGGAAGCTTATAACATTTTAATGGCTATCTTTAATGCTTTCGACGTTTTTCGTGAGAGACCTGGGACGTGCGATGTAAAATTCTGACTTTATGGCATGATTTAACAGAGCGTTCGCTCTTACAGGAAATCATAAATTAGGGCTAAAATGATAACATGATGATAATTATGTTTATTTTTTACTAAGATGCTTTAAATACCTGCTATGTTGTTGGCTTGGTTTGTGTACTATGCTTATTAGGTTTATTAGGTTAATAATTTTTTCATTTTTTATTATTATTATTTTTTATTTATTTATTTATTTATTTTAGCTTTGCATTTATTAGCTCGAATCCTTTAGTCATTTCTGGGTTAGCTCCTTCATAATTAGTGCTATAGTCCATATTAACTCTTGTGCTGAATTTTATACTTTCATTTTTCTTTAAAAACTATTTTTCTTTAAAAAATTTTCTCCTCAAGTTTTTTTCTTTATTTTTAATTGGGGTATTTTTTATATTTATAATTTGATGTCTTTTTTTCTTTTAATTTTTCCACATTTTTTATCATTTTATTTATTTATTTATTTATTTTGATTATTTATTTAATTATTTTAGATGTCTATAATTTTTTATATAATTTGATACATTGTTTTTATCTTTTATTTTTGTTTTTAAAAATGTTTATATATTACTAGTTAATACATATTTTTTTTTTATTTTAAATATTTAATAAATACAATTTATTTATTTATTCACATTTACATTACATTGATTATTGACATGCTTTATATTGTAAGTGTATGGTAATTATTTAATGCAAAAGCTGCTAAAATTCTAAAGATCAAATGATATTTGAAAAAAACAAACAAACAAACAAACAAACAAACAAACAAACAAACAAACAAAGAGACCTAGTCTACTTGGTGCTGTGTTCATACAGTATTTAGCCAAATGTTTGCATGGACAAGTATCAAGGCTTTGATCAGGACCTAGAAAAGAGAGAAAGAAAGAGAGAGAGAGATTTGATCTTCACTGATCTGTAGCATTAATGCCAGTGAAATACCTAAATTCCAGTCACTACCTCACAAGTACGTCTCTGAATACACAGCGTGATCATTTTCCTAAAACTGCATGCTGTTCCTGAAAGATAAAGGACACAATTGTTTCTCTCTCTCTGGCCGTCATTCTGTCCGTCTCCGTGTCTTTGTGTTCTAGTTAAAGCGAGTGCCCCAGCTCCACGCTCCGCCGCTCTTCTCATTTAGGGTTCCAGCGCTGAAGGACGGCTCGTGTAACGATTCCTGTGCCAGCGGGGATGAAATCGAACACCCGTCTCCGCTTCCTGACCTACTGTACACGAACACGCTGCTCTCGTACATCCCGACGCCTCCCCCGCTTTCCCACTAGAGCTTTCCTGAATCTGGAACGGAGATGTCACGGACTCACGGTTACAATGTGCTCCAAAACAGACCCGTCGCACCAGCAGACAGTTTTCATGTTCATCGCTTCTCAATGTTGCCTTCACCGAGCTTTTTAATCACACGAGGGCTGTAAGGAGATGCTGTAAAATAAAAGACATGAATGAGATAGCTACTAGAGCTAGGACTGACGACTGTGTTCTCATCGTGAAGATCATTTGATTACGTACGTTCAGGACGTAAAAGCATCAGTATGTCAGCTGAGGTTCCTGGAAATGTCTTGATATATAACTATAAATATTTCCCAATGTGTGTTTGTTTCCTCAGCTTGCTCGAAGACATTTGTACTGCTTCTGATCAGCCTTAAGAATTCAATCCAAAGCGTACACCTTGATTAATTACGGCCTGATTGGCTGACATTTGTTAAGCACTCGTTCTCAAGTGCTTCTTCTCGTTCATTAGTAGGTCACATGACCAGTAACTGGCTAGTTGTTCCCCAGACACAGCGATGGTTCCGTGCGTGGTACTGTTCATTCTGATTGGTCGATGGAATTGCCTGCAAAATCATCGCAAACCAGTCAGAACAAAAAAAAAAATAGTGAACAAGTAAATTCAGAAAACCTTCCAACCACAAACCGGTATAATTTTGGCTAATAACTGCATCTGGGCATAAAGTCAATACAAACTCCTGACAACGTTAATGCGAATCCTTCCAGAGGGAAGCAAAAGCTAATAAAACCAATGATGAACGGATAGAAACACATCTGCTCTAGTAATGCGCAAGCCTCCGGCGTGTTTACAGTGTTCTCAGCTAGCACACCGATTCTCCATCCTGGAGCGACGCTAATGCTAACTACTAGCAGTCTCCTTAACATCTGTGTCGGAGGCGTCCCACAGCCAGCAGAGCTCATGTTTGATGGGTTTGCAGCGGAGCCACATTACTGTCCTGTAGTCACAACACATTAAAGCCGTATTTACAGCTCGGAAATGCGTGCGGAGGCGCGTTGGAAATCCGTGGGGAATTCTGTCCCGTGTGCGCGTGCCAGTGTCTGATAACATCACTTAGGGGAAGAAGAGCGCTACGGTTTGGACGGGAGCATTTGAAATTCATAAAAATGGTCGGAGTTTGGACAGAGAAAGGGAGGGGGATGGGGGGGGTGGTGGGGGGAGTTGGGGGTTGGGGGTGAGATGGTCCATTAACTCCTCTAATTTCACTTCCCGCTCCTGAGAGAGCCGGAGGAAAGGGGGACGGACACGAGCGCCAAGAACAGGTTCGCCGAAACGAGACGCACTTTTGAGCGGGTGCCAACCTGGATCCAACATGTTGTATTTTCCCCGGGTCTGTCAGACCGGAGTTAGAAGCTTCAGTGTTCTTCACATGCAGAACAGCTCTCTGAACATCCCGTGGTGTATAGAAGAGAACTACATTGAAGCTCTCAATTAGAAAAGCAGCGTTAGCCACTGCAAGTCTTTGGCTACAAGATTAAAAGGAGAATGATTCTATTCAGACGCACAAACCTTGGCCATGGAACAGACTCCTCGGGCAAGGGGCAGATTCTTAGTCAAGCACCATGAAGCTTCATTATTAAAAGCTCTGTTGGTTACAGTCACCCCAGTCAGAACGTCATGAGGCAAAATCCATTTGGTAACCAGTTTGACCTTAAACTAGACTGAACCCCCCCCCCCCAAAAAAAATGCAGGAAATGCTAAAGACTAGACTGGGTTATAACTTTATTTCTCACGTGAGTGTCTGCAAGCAGTAACCTTGAGACCAATTACAGTAACCATCAACAAGGACAGAATCAATTGCAGTCATTCAGGTAACAACTGTCAAAGTATCTTATTCCGATTATTATTATTATTATTGAGGTTTTATTGGCCTGTTGCGTCAAATGAAGAAAAGGGAAAAAAACAAAAACATCTTCAATCTATTCCTCAGTAACTCTAAAACCCAAAGGTGGGCAAAATCCACAATTTTTTCTACTTGAGTAAAAGTAGTGATACAAGTAAAAAATATCACTCACGTCAAAGTAGAAGTTCTCCATTCACATTTCTCACCTCACTCGCTCATCGTCTGCACCGCTTTATCTTGTATTAATAAGTCGCGGGGGGCCCAGGCGGGGGACACCCTGGGTGCCAATCCATCACAGGGCACGCTCACTCACACACTCATTCACACGCTAAGGTCCTTTTGGGAACGCCAATTAGCCTAATTAGCAGGGTTGTTGAAGGAAACTGATGAAACCTATCACGCACAGGGCGAACATGCAAACTCCATGCACGCAGAGACGGGAATCGAAGCCGAACCCTGGAGGTGCAAGGCGACGGTGCTATAACCACTACACCACCGTGCAGCCAAAAGTGCTCACCTTCAAATTTAAAATGTACGTCATGGTAAAGTAATCGCTCTCTGTCTCCCTTTCTCTCTCTAAACTGTGAACATGCTGTTTTGTCACTCTCTGAAAATGTAAAACATTTCACGGAAAGAAGGCAAATAACACAATCGCACGTAATAGTCAGCAGATGGACGACCCGTCCGCTTCAAGCCCTGACCAGACCACAATAGTGCGTACTGAAATTTTCTCGTGTAATGTAGGGGAGTTGAAATAAAACAGTCTACACGAATAAAACTGCTCCGAGTAAAGCATACAAAGCATTTAGTATTTAGTTACCTTCTACCTCTGTCTAAAACAAAGCTCCTGACAACTGAGCAAGCTTGAAGTCATTAAGTTGATGTAATGACTTACTTACATGGCACGCATACAAATATGATATGATGCAATCTGACTGAATGAAAGTAACAGCTTGGTTAGTTATAACGCTCGCGCATCAATTCTAAAAACATATTTTCATTGCGATTTTTTCACGCATTTCATGTACAATTAAAGTCAGCCGGAGTTCCGTGGAGACTGTGACCAGTGAACCCTATCGGGCTGTTGTGGGAGCAGCTTGACCGTGTGGTACGGAGGAAGACTCCGTCAAGCCAGTGGCAGACGCTCCAGGAAGCCTGGCGTGAAATTTCATTAGATTATTTTGAAAAAAAAAGAAAGAAAAAAAAAAACATTTTTTTGGAAGGTAAACTTTGAAGAACACATTCATTTCCATCATTTCCATCAAAATCATTATTTCTATTCCTTGCCTTGTTCTTTATGCTAGACAGCATTTTCTATTCAGACTCATTTCGCACGTGTTTCCTTGGAAAACAAGAACATTTCTGAGTGATCGCAAACGTTTGAGTGGAAGTGTAGATAACACGTGGTCATGTCACCCGGACAGGCAAATTGGAATCCATGCGACTTTTTTGTCTCTGCGCGTACGTACGTACGTAGGCAGGATGCTCGCTGATGTCATTCCGGCGGCGCGGGGATTTCCTACAGTAGCAGTGCTAGCAACGGCCGCTGAGACTGCTCAAGGGAGGCATCTTGTTTTCTTCCTTCTTCTGGACCCCAACAAACACAGCCAACTAACTTTGCGGAAATCTGAGCCATGGTTTAAATGGACTGAGAGGTCGGACAAATATGATGCGTTTGACACAAGCAAAGGCGTATCGATGTGCACATGCATGACCGATTCATCCGCCCGACATGATGCGCAAATCCGAAGTGAGCAATGTGGCTGGAATTGTAACCGTAGCATCATTTCGTTGTTCCGTATAAAGAATTGCACAGCTGCTCAGAAATCACTACAATGTTCTACATTCTATAGTCACAATGACTTTTAGTTTTTAGATGTATTTTTTTGGTCTAGAGAGCATTTAAAGACATACTGTATGTAATCCTAATGTCTAATCACTTTTCTAATGTTCATTTGATAGTTTTTCTAATTTCCAATTTTACATCCGATATAAATGGAATTTTTTGGGAATATCTACAGTGGGTTTAAAACAACGGCTTGAGCTGCTGATTCCAAGACCATTTTATTTCTCTCCCACAACCCTAAAATTAAATTCCAACAATTTTGAAGCAATCTTTATATACATATATATATATATATATATATTTTTTTCTTTCCACAAACAGTAAAAGCATCATCATTAACAAAACAATGCCTCACTTTCCAGCCAGGCTGAATGAAATATACTGTACTTATCATTCAAGCTTCTTTCCTCATTTAGTCCGGTCATATAAGGTTAAGTGCTTTAAACTGAGCACCGTTCAAGAACTTCTCAGCTAAAAGACGTGCGCTGTACGGTGTATTTCGAAAGGCTAAAGTGCTTCAGACAAAAGCCTGAAATCAACCTGTTTTATTTCAAACCTGAGATGTATTTCTGTAGCCGCTTTCCTTCATCAGCCTGATGGAAAAATGTCAGAGGACGGAGAAAGAGAAAGGGGGGAAAATGAGCACGGTGGTGTTATACCTCACCCCAATTCAACCGACACCCAAACACGCCCGCCCCACTCCGCCGCACATATCAAAGCCTCCTGACAGCCTCTCAGAGCTAAAGCGCTCCAATCAGAGTAAACAAAAGCCGTGTCACACGTCGACGCTCGCACCGACACGCTCGACAGCCTGCCTGACGAATTCCGCCGCCCGGCCTGAAGGACGAACAGCCCGCTCATTCGTCTCCTCTGACTTTCTTTCTTTTTACCTTGGTGAAAAATCATCTACTGGATCACCTGACATTACTCTTCTTTCTGCAGGTGTGAAGTGTAAAAATGTGTGGAGAGGCAAAAAAAAAAAAAAAAAACATAAAAAAGAACAATTGAGAGAATGTGGTACATAATTCTCATTATGACAAGCGCTCAGGTGTTTCATTTACGCAAACAAAGGAAAGGAAAAATGCTAATCTTGGATTTTTAGACGTCAATTTCTCAGAGTATGGACAACAAGTACGCAGTCACACATCATCACTCGCGTTATCTAAAGCTGAACGTTTGAAATTTTATTGCATGAACTTGACTTGTATGCCCTGTGAATGCCAGTTTAGGTACCCCCTACCCCTTTTCCACCAACGTGAACCAGGTGTTAGTTCATATCTGTGCTAGCTAGTGCCGCTCCAATAGCGAACCTTCTAAGGACTCGTTTTGTTTTCCCATCGGCTAGGGAGTCGTGTCATTACGTCACTGTATACATCCATGTACAGTACAGACCAAAAGTTTGGACACACCTTCTCAGTCAAAGAGGTTGAATTTGTATTGCGGCAAGAAAAAAGCAGCTAAGTGAAGAAAAAAACGAGCGGCCGTCATTACTGTAAGAAACGAAGGTCAGTCAGTCCGAAAAATTGGGAAAACTTTGAAAGTGTCCTCAAGTGCAGTCACAAAAACCATCAAGCGCTACAAAGAAACCGGCTGACATGCGGAACCGCCCCAGGAAAGGAAGACCGAGAGTCGCCTCTGCTGCGGAGGAGAAGTTCATCCGAGTCACCAGCCTCAGAAATCGCAGGTTACCAGCAGCTCAGATCAGAGAGCAGGTCAATGCCACACAGAGTTCTAGCAGCAGACACGTCTCTAGAACAACTGTTAAGAGGAGACTGTGTGAATCAGGCCTTCATGCTAGAAGATCTGCTAGGAAACCCCTGCTAAGGACAGGCAACAAGCAGAAGAGACGCGTTTGGTGCTGAAGAACACAAGAAAGAACACAAGAAAGAAAACTCGCTGAATGAGAAGGCGTGTCCAAACTTTTACTCTGTACTGTACAGTATGTCTCTACTCTCCCTGCAATGCTAGCCCTGATGCTAGTGGTGGTGCTAGCGGCGATTCTAGCAGCAAAATAAAAAAAATGCTAGCAGCAAGTACAACACTAACAACAACACAGCTTTGCGAGCAGTTTTTTTTTCTTTTTTTTTTTTCGTTTTTTAGTTATTGAGTTACAGATGGCATTCTCAAACTTTTCCTTGATCTTTACATTCCCATCCCCAGGCCCCCGAAGTAAGCAGTTCTACTGTACTGTATGTTCTAGCCCTAGATTTTGTGTCTGAGGGCAGGTGCTTTGGCTGTCTGAAAACTAAAAACTGGTTAGAAAAATGGGCACCGGCTCCGAATTAGCTCTAGAACCACCTTGGCGGAAAAGAGGTATCAGATACGGCCAATCCCAGAAAATGAGTCTACGGTTGTTCAATACTGCCACTCGTGGGAAGATGACTACAGCAAAAGCTGACTACAGGTTCTGTTCCTGTCAGTCAAGAACAGGAGCTTGTGTCTACAAGCACAGAAACATGACGGATGAAGATCTGATTGACATCATCTGGTCTGACGATGCTTCATGTGATAGATGAGAGGATGAATATGTGGTCACAACCGTCCTTGGGTCAAGAGTCTAGGCTCCTGGGATTGGTGGAGATGGTGTCATGGTGTGGCACATGGTTCCTTGGCAGATGTCGAGCATCTCAGAACGGCAACATGACAACGTGTCAAGTCACAAAGTCGTTCACAACCAGACAGATACAACACCAGAACAAGATATCACAATCATGTGATGGCGACAGCAAAATCCTTTCAAGTAAAATCATTTGCCAGTGATCTACTGTAGCAAAACATTTATAAAGCCTGTGTCGCTGACTTTTAGGACATTTATTTCAAAGTACTCATATTTTTGATGTCCTCTATTTGCTATGATAAAATCATAAAGTCATGGCTTTTCTGTAGTTTTCCGACACGCACTTCACCCCCTCCTATCCTTTAATGGATATGTCTCCTGTCTCTAAGTCTACTGAAAATAGAAGGAAAAAAGACAGCGTCTATCTCTCAGGACGCATTTCACCGCCTGATTTCCCAAAGCCGCTATAGCCGTTCCTCCTCCACCACCTCCTTCTCCTGCTGCAGCAAACCGCAAACTGCTGCCTTAGCAGCTGTGAAAGCGCACCATCAGCTTCCAAGTGCTCGGTTAAAGGCTCCTGGCTGAACAAACCCCGGCAGAGAGCTTTCACCTGACACGCACGGAGACGCGCTCTAATCGCAGAGCTTTATCTGCCTTCTCTCTGGGCTTCTGCCGGCTCGGTGCTATACAGTACATTTACATTTCGCTTTATTCATTCTCCAGACACTTCTATCAAAGTCACAAATGAAGCAGAATCTAATCCAGGTATTGAGCTGACCAAGGAGCTGACACTTTAGTGAGCATAGGCACTTTAGGCTGCATGCAATAAAAGTCTAAATCGAAACAATCCCATGTATAATCTCTTCTATATCTCCATAGAAGCACTATTTTTTACATTGGTCACAAAATGGAGAGTGGCCTACGAACATGGCCCCAAACCGCAAACAGCAGAGTACAACAAGCTCTGCAGACATGGCAGTGACTAGCTCTGTGACCAAAAACTAAACAATTAAGATACTCAATCATCTGTAGTGCTTATCATCTCATTGACTTTTGCGTTGCTGCCTGATGTCACTTGGTATCCATCTAATAAAAATCATTCTAATGAAAAAGAAATGAATAAAGAAGCACAATCATGATCCATCGTGTTTACAAACGTGTAGTAGACTTTTCTACTTCTTTCTAAGACGATTCTCTAGTTAGTGATATTAGCAACTCTGATGTGAGATTTTTACAAGTACACATGCAAATAAAACTCACGAGGCAAAATCAGTAGCATGTAAATTTCTGTAAATATGTAGCGGTAAATAGGCAGTGGTGCTGTAGTCCTCAGAGAGCTTTGAAGCGTTGACAAGAAGAACCAAGGTGAAGTGCTAGCAAACTTCAAGCTTAATGGAAAACACTAATGGAGAAAAATAACACTTACGGAGGACACTAATGGAGAACACTAGCACTATTGAACAAACCTAATGGAGAACACTAACACCAACACTAGTGGAGAACATTAACAGTAAAAGAACCTAACACAAACACTAATGGGGAACACTAAGAATAATGAAGAACACTAACACTAATGAAGAACGCTAATATTTATGTAGAACACTAACACAATTGAATAACACAAATGGAGAACACCAACACTATTGGAGAACATTAACAATAATAAAGACTACTAACAATAATAAACCACACTAATACAAACACAAATGAAGAAATATTAACACTAATGGACAAAACTAACAAGAATACTAATGGAGAACACTAACACTAATGAGGAACATTGACAATAAAAGAGAACACTAACAGTAGCACTACTGGAGAACACTAATGGAGACTAATTAGCACTAATGGAGAACACTAACACTAGCATATTGGAGAACACTAACACTAATGGAGAATACTAACTCTAAAGGAAAACACTAACACAAACACTAATGGAAAACACTAACACTAATGGAGAACACTAACACTAATTGGGAACACTAACATTAACACTAATGGAGACCAGTAACACTAACTCTAATGGAGAACACTAACACTAATTAAGAACACTAACACTAATTAAGAACACTAACACTAGCATAATGGAGAACACTAACACTAATTAAGAACACTAACACTAATTAAGAACACTAACACTAGCATAATGGAGAAGACTAACACTAATTGGGAACACTAACACTAATTAAGAACACTAACACTAGCATAATGGAGAAGACTAACACTAATTGGGAACACTAACACTAATTAAGAACACTAACACTAATTAAGAACACTAACACTAGCATAATGGAGAAGACTAACACTAATTAAGAACACTAACACTAATTAAGAACACTAACACTAGCATAATGGAGAACACTAACACTAATTAAGAACACTAACACTAATTAAGAACACTAACACTAGCATAATGGAGAATACTAACACTAATTGGGAACACTAACACTAATTAAGAACACTAACACTAGCATAATGGAGAAGACTAACACTAATTGGGAACACTAACACTAATTAAGAACACTAACACTAGCATAATGGAGAACACTAACACTAATTAAGAACACTAACACTAATTAAGAACACTAACACTAGCATAATGGAGAATACTAACACTAATTGGGAACACTAACACTAATTAAGAACACTAACACTAGCATAATGGAGAAGACTAACACTAATTGGGAACACTAACACTAATTGGGAACACTAACATTAACACTAATGGAGACCAGTAACACTAACTCTAATGGAGAACACTAACACTAGCATAATGGAGAAGACTAACACTAATTGGGAACACTAACACTAGCATAATGGAGAAGACTAACACTAATTGGGAACACTAACACTAATTACGAACACTAACACTAG
>QNUK01000152.1:657500-742500 GCA_013621035.1 Clarias magur
TACACTTACTCTCACACTACAGACAATTTGGGAATGCCAATTAGCCTAATCTGCAGGACTTTGGACTGTGAGAGGAAACCGGAGAACCCAGAGGAAATCCACCAAGCACGGGGGGAACAGGCAAACTCCATGCACACAGAGACAGGAATCAAGCCTGGCCGGGAATCGAACCCAGACCCTGAACTTGTAAGGCAACAGTGCTAACCTCTACACCACTGTTCCGCCTCAAATTCAAATAAATGCATTTGTCACATATATGACCATACACAATATGAAATGCATTGAAATCATTTAACGACTGTTCATGACCTAAAAAAAGGTAGGATAGAGTGGGAAGTCAGAATCTTAGAAGGATTTTACTACAGGATTATATTGTGAGTAAAACTCCAACACAGGTATGAAGGAAACAAAGACAAGTCCAATCAGTTGAGTACCATGCGGCGTTCTGGTTGAGGGAAGAAGTATCCTGTGGGAAGAAGATCTTCCTCGGTCTCTCTGCATTGGCCTTCAGGGAGCGGGTGCGCTTTCCTGACCGCAACAGAGAGAACTGTCTATTGTTGGGGTAGCTGAGGTCCTTCACAATCTTCTTGGCCTTGGTCCAGCAATGCTTGTTATACATGAAGCGCAGGTCAGGAAGCGTTCTGCAGATGATGCGTTCAGCTGATCACATGTCTAGCTCATCTGTTCTGTCCCGGTTGTAATGTTTCCTAACAGGGCGCTCTCTATGGTGAACAATTAGAAGTTTTTAAGCACCTTGAACAGCAGTCCAAAGTATTTCAAGTGTCTGATGTAGTAGAGACGCTGCCAGGCTTACTTCACCATGGTGTTGATGTGACAGGACCATGACAGGTCCTGTGTGATGTGAACACCGAGGTACCAGAAGCTGTACACTCTCTCCAAGTAGATGACAGGGGTCTGGTAGCTCCTCTCCTGGTATGTACAGAAGCCCACAATCAACTCCTTTGTCTTGCTGATATTTAGGAGGAGGTTGTTTCTTTGGCACCAGTTCTCCATTTTCTTAATCTCCTCCACGTAGGCCTTCTTGTTGTTGTCAGTGATCAGGCCTACCACAACGGTGTTGTCAGCCAACTTGATGATGGTGGTGGAGTTGATAATGGCCATACATTCATACATGAGTGCAGCGGGAGGCTCATCGGGACACATCTGTGGGATGCTCCAGAGATGCACACAACTATTCACTCACTCTATACCCATTATCCTTTACAGGACTGTGGGGGGCCTGGAACCTGTTCCCGGGAGATCAGGGAACTATGCAAGGTACAGCCTCGGCATGGTGTCAATCCATCACGGTGCACATATGCACCCACACACACACACTCTCACCCTCATCCTGCAGGGAATTTGGAAATGCCAATTAGCTTAATCTGCATGTTTTTGTACTGTGGTAGGAAACTGGAGTACTAGGAGGAATCCCACTAATCATGGGGAGAACATGCAAACTTTACATGCACACACACACACACATACACACACACACACACACCTGAAAGCAGGAGCCAAACACTCAAACCCTGAGGTGTGGGGCCACAGTGTTAACCACTACACCACCATGCTGCCAAAACACAACTAAGTAAATCTAAATGAGAAACCTGCAAATGAGTACATAAACCAGAAATTCTAAACACCAACATCAAACGAAAAGTACTTAACCCAAAGTCCAGTGCCTCTGTGACCTGCCATGACAGTACCCATTTGTTACAACATCAGTGAAACATTAAGAATACTTTTAGATGCCTAGCTGGCTACAAGGGCAGTGGTGTCTTAAGCAGTTGAGGCTATGGAGTGGTAATCGGAGCGTCGGGTTCAAGCCCCACCAGTGCTGGATTGCCACTGTTGGGTTCTTGAGCAAGGCCCTTAACCCTATGGCGATTTAAAATCACTCGCTATTGCCGGTCCCAAAGCCCATATGAGAAGGTTTTGCGTAGGGTTTGCTGTCATACTAACAACCTGGTTCTGTTAAACCCACCACTTCAACAGTAACAATGGAAATGTCTTTACTATTTTCTTCATATTTTTTCTCCTTCTTTAGTTAATTCTCATATGGTTTCTCTAGACCTTTGTTCTCCCACTCGTCTCTTGCCTCATGTGGTTTGTTTTGACCTCCTTTTCTTATAGTTTTCTCATGATTTCAGCAGATGTTCATTCCTCCTCTTGTGTGGCAGTCCCTCTGTTCCTTCTTTCCATTCACATTCACTTTACACCTTCATATGTTTTATTCTCTTTCTGATTCTTCTTCCAGTTTTTTCAACATCTTGTTTTTTTTTCTTTTCTTTAGTATCTTGAGGCCTTAACCTTCCCTGACCTTGATCTTGAGGCCTTAACCTTCCTCTTTCAGGTAAACCATGGGCTTGGAACTATCCCATACCATAAACCATATATGCTTTCTAGTTTTACACCCTATATTATACCCCCTGAGAAACCAGAGCCCGGAGGAATACACCTTATTCTCTATTAGTCAAGGTTACATCTATGTCCTGCCTTAAACTCAGTTCCGACTTTTTGGCATGCGGGATAGGTTGATATTAGCTAATAAGCATTAGCATTAAAGTGCTAAAGGCAGAGGTAATGTAAAACACACTGGCACTACATAAAAGCAAAGAAAAGAAACAATTAGGTGTAGTAAAAAGTGTTTACTTAAAAAAAAAATAAGAGGAGTTTGTGGTGTGCTGTGAAGGTCTACAGATCTCTAAGCTGGAGAAAGACCTGCAATAACCATGTCGTACAGCTCAGGCCGACAAGCTGTGGATTACTACACGCCACCTCTACAGCTCAACAGTATTTGTGATTTTGTAGGAATCTATAGCAAAGTGGGAACAGGTCTTTATTGTGACTCTTGTGCTGAACAAGGAAGCATTTGTGAAGGGCTTTGTCAGAAAGATTTCACCGAGCATCAATATCCACTTTGTTTTGCTTGCATATGAATCTTTCTTCATATTCTTGCAAACCAACCACCGGAAAAGGGGGCAGGTGGAACACATGATATAGCGACACATCATAAATTATCGCCGTCTAGGAGTGCCCCACGGCTTGATTAACGCCCCCACTGTCTTTCAGGCTTTTATTAATGATGCACTTAGTAGCGGATTTGTACAATCCTACCCAGAAACATTCTACTCTAGTTCTCTGTCATTGACAAGTGCACTCTGTATGGCAGGAAAGTCCGTCAGAGACACCTGGTAAGATTTTGATTTAATAGATAAAACAAAAAGTGTGCATTAAATGCAAGCTGATCGCTGATGGTAATAAACTTTTGGTAAGTGAGGCCTCTGCTTACAATCATGCTCAGACATTGATGGCCTAATAAAATGGTAAAAAAGATAAATAAAAAAAAAAACAATGCCTAAGGAGTAAATGATGAGGTAGGAATTAAAGGTCATGGCACACTGATTCGATCAGGACAAGAGAGCTGTGTTCAAGAGACTATCAACCACCATCTCTTCTTACAGAAATCCAATACACCTGAATAATGAGGGGAAGAATAAACATCAACATGATACACACTCTCTCTTTCTTTCTAAGGTTTTAGTCATATTGCATGCACATGACTCTCTCTTTCACTTTCCACTTCCTAATCAGCAAACAGTGCTGAGGAGTGTATCAAGTCTGGGACAAGGCTCATGCATAATGAAGCACACACACATTGCTGGTGATCTCTGTATCCACTGACCTTGTGTGAACACCATCAGGTACTCTGGAGGACCACAGAAAGTACAGCTTGGTGTTTTCTTGATTGAACAAACATTGAAATGTTGTCCTGCATGTTTACACTATATATCAGAGGAAATAAAGGAGGAAGCAATACTTGAAAAAAAAAACTAGTGAAAGAAAGAATAAAGAAATATAATATAGAAATTGTCATATAACAGAGAAGTAGTGAAGACTTGGAAGGAAGGAGGAATGAAAGTTTGAAATCAGGAAAGGAGGGTTAAAAGCAGGGTGGAGAAAGATTTGAAAAGGAAAAGAGGGATGAATGCTTTGGAAGGAGGGAAGGAAGCATGAAGACTTTGAAGGACAAATGGAGAAATTAAGGCTTGGAAGGAGGAATGAAAAAAAAACACAAGAGAAAGGGAATAAGAGGAGGAATGAAGGTCTGGATAAACCATGAGAGCAAATACGTGAGAAGAGGCATAAAGGTTTAGAGAACCCAAGAGAGAATAAGTGATGAGAGGATGAATGATAGTCTTCATAATCTCACTGCAGAATGAATGAATGACGGTTCAGAAAAAAGCAAGATGGAACCAAACAAAAGAAAAGAAGACTTAGAAAATTAAAAGAAGAAAATTAAGGGGTAGAAACAAAAAAAAAAAACAGAGGACAAACAGAGCAGAGAACCAGGCGCTAATAATGTATTGAGAAACAAGACAAAATGGGTCAGGGGAAATAAATGGAGACCTAGTGTTGTAAAATTATAAGGAACTATAAAAAAAGAAATGTATATGTAGAGGATTTAACATCGGAAAGAAAAAAAGAAAGAGAATTGAGAATGAAAAAAGATCTGGAAAAAACAGTGTAGAAGAGTGACGACAGAAGGACTAAAGGACTGTCAAAGCTACGTGAGAAGAAGGATAAGAGGAAGAATGATGGTCTTAATAAACCAACAGGGGAAAGAAAGAATACGGCTTGAAAAAGGGCAAGAAAGAAACTACTATAAATGAGTGAGAAGAGGATGAATGAAGATCTAGAAGAGGGGGGAGTAGAGAGTAGATGGCTGATAGAGAGAGGTATAAAACAGAAATTAGGAATCATTAAGGGGACATAGAAAGAGAAGAGTCAGGAGGGAAGGAAAACGTTTCAAGATGCTGAAGAAAAAAAGGAAAGAACATGTTGAGAAACTAGAAAAAGAATCAGAAACAGAAGGAGATCATAATTTCTTCCTAAAAGAAAAAAGGAATGATTAAGGTACAAAATGAATGTGAATGAGCAGAAGATACAGAGGGACCAATATACAAGAGTAGAAATGAACATCTGCTGAAATCAGAAAAAAACTATAAGAAAACGTGGCCAAAATAAATCATAGACAAAATTAAGAGATGAGCAGGAGAATAGAGGTCTAGAGAAACCATAAGAGATTGAACTAATCACCTGAATAAACCTTGGGATAGAAAATATGAAGAAAAATATAAAGATGGACAATGGGAATTATGGGGGAAATAAGAGCTCAAGATGATGTCTTTGAGGAGAAAAGAGAGAGAGAGAGAGAGAGAGAGAGAGAGAGAAAGAGTCAACTTGTCTGATTTGTGTCTAATTAACACCCTGATCTCCTGGATTTCTTGGAAAGCCAACACTGCTTCACCACCTCAGAACAGAGCACGAGAGAGAGAGAGAGAGAAAACCCAAGCAGTGTGGATGGGGGATGGTGCAAAAAACATGGAGAGACAGAAATAAAGTTGACAGAGCTTGCAGATCATCGCTTTTCATGTTCAGCTTCATTTCCACTCGTCCGCCCACCACTGCATCACCGCAATCTCTCCACTATCATAATGAAAACCTCAGACGTGCAGACAGGGATCGATCCGCTCACTGCTAATTGTCGGGAAAGACGTGAATATTGGTTTCGAGCCCTCTTCCCCACATGGGTCGTTAGACATTATTGGAACGCACAGCCTGATGGGATACGACATCCAGCCAGGACCTTGTGTATGAGTATCAGAAGATGGGATCAATAAGCAGGGGCCAGAGATCTGAGCTGCCGTAATGTAGCTACCACACAGACGAACACGAGTGTAGCGTTGATTTTATACACTTACACACATCAGTAATACAATACACTGAAATATACACATTTATAGACCTCAAGGTACACTGGGTAAACCAAATTGTGTTTTGTACATTGGATGAACCAAATCTTCATTCTGGTTCAGGGTGGTTGGTGGATCTGGAGTCTAGCTTCGGAGCACTGGGGATGAAGTGGGAACGCCCCCTGGATTTGATGATACACCAGTCCACCAAAGGGCACCAATCCATCAATATTCTCACTGACAACCGCCAGTTTTTAATTCACTTGTACCGGTAGGCAGGAGGAAATCTGAGGAACCAGAGGAACTCCACATGGGGTCCCAATCAAAACAATGACCCTAGACTACTGAGATGCTACCTATTTGATTTACAAAATAAAAATGGGTGGCAATGATTGAATATTTACCGGAATGCTTTCTTTGAAAAATCTTGCAACCTTCATCTTCCTCTGTAGAACCCTACAATCTCCATTTATCTTCAGTGAAAGCTTTAATCCTGGTCAGAATTGAGTTCCAGAGGATCCCAAGCACATCTGTACAATCCATGTGAGGTAAAATACACCGTAGAGGATGCCATCAACATCTAGAACTAGTTATGGTAATGGAACTTCGAGAATTGAGCCTTAAAGGTTCTATGTAGAACGTTTTACCACAAAGAGGTTCACAACTACTGAAATAAATGCATGAAGAACTGATTCATGGTCATACTATCTGATATCACCCAAATGAGGATGGGTTTTCTGTTGAGTCTGGTTCTCCTCTAGGTTTCTTCCCATTGTCATCTCAGGGATTTTTTCCTTATAGTACCAGTTAGTTTTTTTTTTTTTTTTGCATAGTCATTCGTTTCAAAACTATGAAACACTCAGAATAACACACAGAACGACTACAAATCAATCCCTGCTATTCGTTATCACCCAAATGAGGATGGGTTCCTTGTTGAGTCTGGTTTCTCTCAGAGTTTCTTCCTATTGCCATCTCGGGGAGTTTTTCTTTTCTTGCCGCCGTTGCCCTTGACATGATACACATTTCCTCAGACCTTTCATCCTCATTTCTCTATGTTTTTCTTTTGATTCTGTAAAGCTGCTTTGTGACAATGACTATTGTTAAAGGCAGTTTATAAATAAACCTCAATTGAATTGAATTGAAGTAGCAGCATAAGTAGCAGACACATTTTAATATCAACTGTTTAAAGTAGATTCATGCATATTTTGGATGTCTTAAGCATTCAGGAAAGACCATGGAGTTCAGACTGGGTGAAGCACATTTCTAAGACTGCAGGATTAATTAGGAGTAGGTAATCAGGCATGTTATTGAGAAGTGGAAGGAAAAATCTAAGAGAACCCAGAAGGAACCCATATGGACACGTGTGGAACTCCCCTCAGTCAAACAAGCTGCATATTAAAACCTTAGTCCACACCCACTAGGACAGTTCACTGTTTGTTTAGAAGGTAGATAGGCTTTTTCTAAAATGCTCTCATGATATAATAGAAATCTCTCTCTCTCCCTCTCTCTCTCTCTCTGTCTATCTCTCTCGTTCCTCAGGGTGACCAATTATAGAATGTTAGGCTCAGCTGGATCCCGGCACATTTCACTGCATCTTTATCGGCCATCTTATAGCCACGTTTCATTAACCAGAGCCACGACGGAGAGCGGGAGGGAGAAAGAGATCGGGTTTTAGCAGGAACAGAGAAAAAAGGGACAGGTGTGATTTTAAAACAAACAGGCTTTGTGGTGGGAGTCAGGCTGGAGTGTGGAGCAGATTACACACACACACACACACACACACACACACACACACACACACACACGCGCGCGCACACACACACACACACACACACACAAAACAGGGTTCAGAAGGTTCACCTAGTTGAAACTCAACCTAGTTGAAGGATCTGATTCTCTACACACACACACACACACACACACACACACACACACACACACACACGCACACACAGCTGTATTTTAATTACAGTTTGACATGGAATATGTGGGTATTTCGTGACTTTTGAAGTTAGTAAAATAAACTAATACTTTCTAGTGTATTTATTCTGTCCTTAGTGTGTGTGTATGTGTGTGTGTGTGTGTGTGTGTGTGTGTGTGTGTGTGTGTGTGTGTGCGCGCCATCTACCAAGGCAATGCTTGGACTGACAGAGAGGAAATTGGGCTGTCACATTAAAGGCGTAAAGCCACTTCAGTATCGTCCTGTCGTCCCAAAAATGAGTGCGCACACACACACACACACACACACACACACTTCTAAGAGGAAAAAGGAGAATGTCAGCAGTTCAATGACACACCACAATAATCAGAGTGAAGCAAAGAACAGGGAGGATTAAAGAGCTCGAGACTTTCATCCACTCAGCTGTCATGAGCTGAGAAATATAGTGTATATATATATCTGTGTGTGTGTGTGTCTGTGTGTTTTGATGATAACTGAAGTGTGTTTAAACGGTGAGCAAAGGCACTGAGTGAGGCTCTCTCTTCAGTGCTTCAGTATTAATATTAATAGCACTGTAACATCTACCCTGAAGAACTCTTTGCCCTTTCCATTGTTTCCGACAGAAAATTTGTTTTTAAAGATCTACATAAACTTTTCACGTTTTCAGAAGAAAGGCTGTCACGGGCTCCGCTGATCCAAACATTGACAACATCCTTCATATACGCCTGGTCTGTCTCTGCATCATCACCCTCCAAGTAGAAACTACATTCTGTGCAGGTGAAATCAGTGACCCTTCACAGACCAGTGCTAGTGCAGGATATAGGATAAGCAAGAAAGCAATGAAAGCAGTAACAACACATTTTACCAGATCCTTTTCTCTCAGAAAACCTCCAGAGTCTGCATCCGGGAGAAGCAGAAACACACAAACAAAACAAAGACAACACAAGGGTTCACAATATAAAGTTTAGGACTAACCAAGAGTCAGAGCACTAAACACTTGGACTAACCAAGAGTAAAAACACTAAACACTTGGACTAACCAAGAATCAGAGCACTAAAGCCTGGGACTAACCAAGAGTGAGAGCACTAAAGCCTGGGACTAACCAAGAGTGAGAGCACTAAAGCCTGGGACTAACCAAGAGTGAGAGCACTAAAGCCTGGGACTAACCAAGAATCAGAGCACTAAAGCCTGGGACTAACCAAGAGTAAGAGCACTAAAGCCTGGGACTAACCAAGAGTGAGAGCACTAAAGCCTGGGACTAACCAAGAGTAAGAGCACTAAAGCCTGGGACTAACCAAGAATCAGAGCACTAAAGCCTGGGACTAACCAAGAATCAGAGCACTAAAGCCTGGGACTAACCAAGAGTGAGAGCACTAAAGCCTGGGACTAACCAAGAGTGAGAGCACTAAAGCCTGGGACTAACCAAGAATCAGAGCACTAAAGCCTGGGACTAACCAAGAATCAGAGCACTAAAGCCTGGGACTAACCAAGAGTGAGAGCACTAAAGCCTGGGACTAACCAAGAGTGAGAGCACTAAAGCCTGGGACTAACCAAGAGTGAGAGCACTAAAGCCTGGGACTAACCAAGAGTGAGAGCACTAAAGCCTGGGACTAACCAAGAGTAAGAGCACTAAAGCCTGGGACTAACCAAGAGTGAGAGCACTAAAGCCTGGGACTAACCAAGAGTAAGAGCACTAAAGCCTGGGACTAACCAAGAATCAGAGCACTAAAGCCTGGGACTAACCAAGAGTGAGAGTCAAACCAAGAGTCTGAGCCTAAAATAGTCAAAAGAAGTCAAAATACTGAAAATTAAGATGTAATAAAAACAAGAATAAGCAAGGATTACAACCCAAAGACTGAATAATCAAGGGTGAGTGCCACAGCCACTGGGACTAGCCAGGAGAAGGGGCCTAAAAGACTGTGATTAATGAAGGGTCAGAGCTCTAAATACTGGGACTAACATAGATTCATGTCCCCAAACAAGAGCAAAGAAGGAGATGAGGTTAAGATGGTTAAGGCTCAATGGCTCAAACTCAATGATTAAGGCTTTGACTTGCTGATCAGAAGATCGGTGGGTTTCAGCACAAACACCGGTCGGCCCTTAAGCAAGGCTCTTGTCCAAAAGATTTGCATTACATAATTTATCATAAAAAAAGACGACATCATCATATTTCTCACAGTCCAGTACAGTGTTTTCTCACTGACTGAAAGCAGTAAAGTGATACACACAGAGGAGTGTTCCTGAGTCAGTGTTTGTTTCAGTGCATCACGAGTGTTACCGAAATAAGAAGAAAAAAAAAAAGCACGCAGAGATAAAACACTGGATCACATTGTGTATTATAAAGCATCTAAATGATATAATGTTGCACACTCACACACACACACACACACACACACACACACATAGAGAAGGCATAGTAAAACAGTGTGTGTGTGTGTGTGTGTGTGTGTGTGTGTGTGTGTGTGTGTGTGTGTGTGTGTGTGAGAAACTGTTTATTACCAGTTTCCTTTTCAAGGTCACTAGAGTCCCTCAGCTCACAGTTATGTCCTTTAGCCACCACACACACACACACACACACACACACACACACACACACACACACAATCTCACAGCACTGTCTAAAAACTCCTGGGTTGGATGCTGATGCAGAGGGAATATTTGTGTGGCATTTCCTCACTGTATGCATGTGTGTGTGTGTGTGTGTGTGTGTGTGTGTGTGTGTGTGTGTGTGTGTGTGTGTGTGTGTGTGTGGTGAAAGATGCAACCCGTTAATTAAAAAATGTGTTTATTTATAGAAAGGAATAACCCAGTGAAAACAAACAGTGTGAGAGAGAGAAAGAGAGAGAGAGAGAGAGAGAGAGAGAGAGAGAGAGATACACACATTCAGAAAGAGAGACACAGAGATATACATAGTGAGAGAGACAGACAGAAAGCGAGAGACATACAAATAGAGATACAGTGAGAGATAAACATGCAGAGAGTGATACAGAGGGAGAGATAAACACATGCAGAAAGATAAACAGATACAGAGACACAGAGAGACAGAGAGAGAGAGAGAGATGGAGAGAGAGAGAGGTAGAAGCCCCATTCACAGAGCAGGTTCAGCGTGGAATGTTGCACCTGTGTGTAATGAACGGTGGTGAAATCTGGGGTCGCTGTCACACGTTTATTCTGGGAGCAGAGGTAGTGACAGGGGCGAGACATCATCTGTTTGAAAGGGAGAATCCTCCTGCCCTACGTGTGATGTGTGTGACATGCTGTCTGGAGAGGACAGTTTAACAGTCAGCGGCTAAGCCACAGCCTGGACTTACTCGCTGCACTTGTGGCAAAACCGCAACCCGGGTCTCAGCGAACATACACAAGAATCTGTTTTCTATAAACGACACCCATGATTGGTTACAAGAATCTCACATATACACAAACTCACACGCTCATTTACACACTACTGGCAATTTGGCAACACCAATCAGTCTAAACTGTCAATGTGTTTAGACTGAAAACCCGAGCACCTGGAGGAAACCCAGCAAGCACGGGGGAGAAGATGCTAACAAAGAAACGAGGCGGGAATCCGACCCGGAGGTGCAAGTCGACGGTGCTAAGCACTAAGCCACCATGCCGCTTAGGGTCGTAACTCTCTCCTGTTATCTCCGCTTTCGTTCTCCACATCATCATCATCATCCTGAACCTCTACCTTAAATTATCTCTGGTGTGTATATACACAGCTCCGTCAAACAGAAATGGAAATTGGGAAGAGTTGTGTCTGTGAAAGTAAAATTCATGTTCGGATGTGTCTAACTTTTTCTCACCTCACACTTGAGCAATGACGAGCTCCAGCTAATGGGCTCCTGCACTGAACACACAGAAAGAGTCTGCAGAGACAAAGCTCCTCACCATGTCAGATACCGACAGCAGTGCGTGTGTGTGTGTGTGTGTGTGTGTGTGTGAGTGCATGTGGTTTTAATGATCCTGAAACCTGGTCTGGATTTGTAACGAGTGAAAAGGTCCGAAGGCAGTGACATGATGTAATGAAGCAGGAAGTCCAGTGACAGCGCTGGAACGAGCGGATCGAGGTAATGGAGACCAAGAGAGATCTGTGTCTGATCAGGTGAGATGACGAGAGATAAAATAGCGGCACCGAGCCTCTGAAAAACATCACATCTGTAATACACAACCACACAGACTCATTCTACACGTACTGTACACACATCAGATTTTCAGGAGAGAACTTTCAAAGTGCTGGAGGATCGGAGGGAACATGGTGCGGTGCAAGGTGTGATTAGAGCTGAGAGGTTGCAGGGCCGTTCATAGCCCTGTCTGTGAAATGGACAGGTATATAGACCACGCCTCTTACATCGAAACTGACAGGTATATAGGCCACGCTTCTTTCAGTGACACTGACAGGTATTTAGACCACTCCTCTTACATTGATACGGATGGGTATATATAGGCCACGCCCCTTTATGCAAAACTGTCCACAGATATTATATATATATATATATATATATATATATAGGCCACGTCCACTCATGTGATATTGACAGGTATATAGGCCACACCCCATTTATGTAAGATTGATAGGTATGTAGGCCACGCCCCTTTCTGTGAAACTGACAGGTATATATGCCACGCCTCTTTTTGTGAAACTGACAGGTATATAGGCAACACTTCTTTCAGTGACACGGACAGGTATTTAGAGCACTCCTTTTACATTGAGACTGACAGGTGTCTAGGCCACGCCTCTTTCTGTGAAACTGACAGGCATTTAGACCACTCCTCTTACATTGAGACTATCAGGTATATATAGCCCACACATTTATACAAAACTGTCCACAGATATATATAGGCCACACCCACTCATGTGAAATTGACAGGTATATAGGCCACACCCCTTTTTGTGAAATTGACAGGTATATAGGCCACGCTTCTTTCAGTGACACTGACAGGTATTTAGACCACTCCTCTTACATTGATACTGATGGGTATATATAGGCCACGCCCCTTTATGCAAAACTGTCCACAGATATAGGCCACGTCCACTCATGTGATATTGACAGGTATATAGGCCACACCCCATTTATGTAAGATTGATAGGTATGTAGGGCACGCCCCTTTCTGTGAAACTGACAGGTATATAGGCCACGCCCCTTTTTGTGAAACTGACAGGTATATAGGCAACGCTTCTTTCAGTGACACGGACAGGTATTTAGACCACTCCTCTTACAGTGAGACTGACAGGTGTCTAGGCCACGCCTCTTTCTGTGAAACTGACAGGCATTTAGTTCACTCCTCTTACATTGAGACTATCAGGTATATATAGCCCACACATTTATACAAAACTGTCCACACATATATATAGGCCACACCCACTCATGTGAAATTGACAGGTATATAGGCCACACCCCTTTTCTGTGAAATTGACAGGTATATAGGCCACGCTTCTTTCAGTGACACTGACAGGTATATAGACCACTCCTCTTACAGTGAGACTGACAGGGGTCTAGGCCACGCCCCTTTATGTGAAACTAACAGGTATATAGGCCACACCCCTTTCTGTGTAACTGACAGGTATATAGGCCACACGCCTTTCTGTGTAACTGACAGGTATATAGGCCACACGCCTTTCTGTGTAACTGGCAGGTACATAGACCACTCCTCTGTCAATGAGACTAACAGGTATATAGGCCACGCCCCTTTTCATGACACTGACAAGTATGCAGGCCACACCACCTTCATTGTCAGAGATAAATTACATTTACTTACATCAACTGTTACTGATCGGAGGGTTAGGGGTTTAACCCCTGCAACCACTGGGTGCCCCTATTGGGTTCTTGGGTCTGACCTTTAACCCTACATCCCATGCAACCCAGCCACTGCATGCAGTGCCGGTCACAGTCCCAGGTAGAAAATAGCAAATAAAGGATGTGCAGAATTTACAGAAATCAAAATATATCAGATTGTATGTCTATAAAGCCATCAGACAATCTAAAGGACCATCATTGTTGTTGTTGTTGTTGTGGTTGTTTTGTTGTTGTTGTTGTGTGTAATTTATACTCGATAAAGCAGCAGGCAGTTTATCATCCACACTGAGCCCTGACACCAGCCAGCTTGTGTTTTGTCACTGTTCATGCTGGGGTTAAACATCTGCTGTTTTTATACACATCATTACCCTGATATGGGCCGTGTGTGTGTGTGTGTGTGTGTGTGTGTGTGTGTGTGTGTGTGTTTGCTCTCACTTGTGTACATCTTATCTACAAAAATATGCCTTGAAACCCAGAGGGTCATAATCAATCAAAACCCTTAATGCGCTGAAGAGATTTTACAGGGGTTTGCATATGCAGCCCCGAGGACCTTTAAAGGTGAGGTAGGACCAAAGAGCCCAGTAATAGTGCTCAAATAATACTCAAATTGGACTCAAATAATGTTCATTTAATACCCAGACATATGGAATAAACCTCCAGACATGACTGATAGAGGTTTTTGAATACTGCAGAGAAAGAAAGTGCAGAGGAATAGTGTCGATAAAGCATTGCTGAATAGTGTTTCCTCGATACCGTGACACGCGTAACAGAGCTCTGTTAATACCCCAGGACCAACAACGGACCCAGGGACGAGATATACGGAGGTTGGTGTGACCGGCGATGTTTTCTATTTGCATTGGTCATCTAGGCGGGGTGTTGGCGTCACTGTCTTGGCAACGCGTGCTCATGGATTTACGAGCGGATTTAAGGAGTGTATTCGTTTGGTTGTTGATTTCACATATCATTAAGCTTTCTCCACAATCACTAACTCCTCCTTCAATGGAAAAAATACAGCTTCATGAATTCCAAGAAATTAGGAAAGGGACATCTTTTATTTCCAAGAACTGAGTAATAAAGTTAAAGCATTAAATCCCCAGTGCTCAACAAATCCCCAGGCCTCCTTTAATGCAGAGACACGAGCAATAGACCAGGTTTAGTAGTCATAAAGATCATGTAACACAAAAAGATGAGTATTATAACACCAATGCATGGGTACTTGAGCTTCTTTGAAACCGTGATCCGAGTTAAACAGCTGCGGCAGCAGAGTAATAGTGGTCATTTTTACATCCTGCACAGACTAATAGAACTGCATTAATAAAGCTTCAAAGGCTGTAATAAAGTGAAAAGCTCATACTAAGATACAAGTCGAGCACTTTTAAACCCCAGAGCTCAGTGCCGAAGCTCCGTTAATAACTAGGGATGAGTAATAGAGCTGCTCTACCAGCAATATCCTTTGTCACAACACACTCTTTCATGCCGGCGCGTCTTCATTTCGCCACGTCGCGCTCTGCTGCAACAATCCGGTCTCCAACGTGCTAATTTTAGCTTCTCACACTGGGATTAGAGCGCGCTAAGTAATAAAGTAATAAAGAAGAGTGAAGAGCTTGTACCTAGCGCCACTCATCACACTGTCGGAAAAGAAAAAAAAAGCAACCTCGCTCTTGGAACTTTCTCTCTCACGCCTTTATTTTGTCGTCTCAGTTTTTTTTTATTTATTATGAACTAACCATTTCAGTGTCTCTGTAATCTGTAGTCAGGTCATAATAGGGGAAAAATCTAACTGGCTCAGACCAGCAGAAGATGCTGAGAGCATTAACAGTACACTATTGATTATGGGTAACTGTGGAATTGTGTTTTTTTTTTTTTGGATTTTTCCCCGATTTTCTCCCTAATTTAGTCGTGTCCAATTCCTCCCCGTCACTAGGGGGCTCCACATTAAGGCTACTACTACCACTCAGCCGGGAGGGCCGAAGACTATCAGGTGTTTCCTCCGAACCACGTGACGCCAGCCGACCGCATCTTTTCGAACTGCTCGCTCGCGCACCGTTGGGGGCGGCGTAACACACTCGGAGGACAGCGCTATCCGCTCCCTCCACTGCGCGAGCTCACAGACGCCCCTGACTGGCTGTAGAGCCGTGATTAATGTGGGAGCACTATGTACCTCTCATCCCGCCCCTCTGAGAGAGCTCGGCCAATCAGCTCTCTCTAGACCTCCGGCTGCGAGAGGTTACAGAACTAGCGATCTCCGGATGATAGGGCGAGCGCTTTAACCACTGCGCCACTCGGAGGACTTGTGGTTTCTGAAGGAATACGTCAAGTGAGGAACTTTACACTTTTTCTGAGAAGCAAGTTAAATTGAAAATTTCCACAATTGTACATGAGAGGGAATGAGGGAAAGAGACTTGAGAGAAACACAGAGAGCTAGGCAAGACCAATTTCCTGTGAGAACCTGCTGAGCTGCCACCCAATCAGTACTTGAGAAAAAGACTAAACAGCTTTGCTCCTTCACCTTTTCCCCTCATAAAACAAGTTCTTCATCAATCTGCAGAATTAACAACACTCTAACAAATAAGTCTTATAATGACAAATGAAGCCTTTTCAAATTAAACCACCCTGCAAACATCTCCTTCTTACAACCAGAACTGCATCCATGCTGGAAATCGGAGTTGGCACTCTCCTGACCCAGCAGCAGCCCAGATCCAGCATTGACCTTAAACTAACACAATACCAATTTGAATACAGAAACACCTCAAAAACAGCCCCATACCCCATAAGCACCACTTCTGATCTAGTACAACCCCAGACCCAGCCCAACCAGCCCATCAGATCCAGCAACACCCCAGAACAATTACTGGCCCTAGCCAGCACCAACCACAACCAAAAGTGTTGCTTATCTAGAAGCACACAAGACCTGGCACTGCCCAGTCCTAACAGTAGCATTGGGTTCTGGACCATCCCTCTTCCAGCACCACTCCTAAACCAAAACCTTTCCTAATCCAGAATGACTCCTAAGCCAGAATATTCCCTGATCAAGCACCTCCCCAAACCAAAACCTTCCCTGAATCAGAATCAACCATAAACTAGAACCATCCATAATACAGCAAATCCCTAAACCAGAACTTCATGATCCACCATCACCTCTGAACTAGAACCATTCATGATCCAGCAACATCACTAAACCAAAAACTTCCCTTAAACCATAATCACCCTTAAACTTGAACCTTCACTGATCCATCATAAACCAGAACCACAAATGATCCAAAATCACATTGAAACCAGAACATCTAGGACCATCTCCTTCCCTCAGATAAACACTGAAGCTTCAAATGGTACCATTTGACCCAGTAGCGCTCCTGATCCAGAACTTCCCCGGAACCAGCCGTCCCAAGTCCACCGCTATCTGCCTGCCTTCGGTGATCATGTTCATTCTTCCAGGAACTGCTGAGAGTGTGTAGTCATGTCCAGTCATGGCATCTTGCTCTTATCCTGAACAACTCTTCCTTTTATCTGTTTCCTTTCATCCATTTGTCTGAATAGTGAAGCAACTTCAAGATAATAACAAAAGCTAGTCAGCAGGATCTACTCTGGTTAGTCCCGCACACACACACACACACACACACTCACACACACACACACACACACACACGTGTGCTTAACCCTGACCGTGTGAAATTAGCCGTGCTTGGCCTTTTTAACCTGCGCAATCAGTGCCGCGTGGAAAACCACTTCAGCCGCTCTGCAGGAAGCACACGTCCCCTGGGATTTATTCTCCTCCTGTTTCTACACTCAATTTCCACTTTATTCACATTCACACTTATTCCTTTTAAAAAAAAAAAAAAAGCTGAGTGCCTTTTTGTATTTGTTTTTATCGCATCGTTCTTTTCTCCCTGTGGCGTCATTTTTTTAACCTCCATTTCAATTCCAATCTCAGCCTTTCATTTTTTTTCCCTTCCTCTATTGCCGTTTCACTCCTTTTTGAAATTTAATTTGTTGGCAATCCTTTATAAATAACACCCTCCTCTCTCTCTCTCTCTCTCTCTCACACACACACACACACACACACACACATACACAGCATGCAGCTTGCCCTCTATCTGATAAACTGGTGCTACTTGCACACATTGTTTCTTTGTTTTTTTTTTTGTCTGTCCCTTTTTCTGTCTTTCTTTCTAATGTTTCTTTTTTCTGTCTTTCTGCCTGTCTCACTGCCTTGCTTGTATTTTGTTCCATCATACTGTCTGCCTAACTCTCTGTCTTTTCTTTCTCTGATGCTATCACGCTCTCTCTCTCTCTGTCTGTCTCATGCTGTCTTGCTGTCAAATGGTCTCACCATCTCTCTATTGTCCTCGCTCTCCTACATTTCTCTTGCTGTCTTCTATCACTCTCTTGGTCTTTCTGTCACTCTGAGATATTTTTTTTCACTGACTAGTTTTCAGATCAACTCTTTACGCTCACATCAAGCTTGATTTTTTTCTAAAACAATCGCTCCATGTACTCCTAACCGAGGAAGGATGTTTAGTGTCAGTGTTACCACAGCTACCAGGAGCACAAGGTTCCCCGGAAAGTCCTTATTGTGCTCGGTTCTGTGTGTGATGTTCTTCAACATTAATACGATCTTTATAGCTAGAACATTGCTGTGTGGATCATTTCAGAATGATACTTAAATGTCCACAAGACCTCACAATCTTTTCTTTTGTTGTGTTTAATTATCTGAAGCAAATTTTACTACCAACAATAATTTTAAATAAATCAGTGAAAAACACATTTTCTATAGAGATCTAAGACAATTTTACTAATGTGCTCTAAAACACATTAGTACTTAATGTGTAATTTTACTACATTTTCTTATTATAATAATAATAAAATTTAATTTTACTATATATTTTACTACAGTGTGTAATTTTACTATTACTATAGTACTTAATGTGTAATTTTATTATATTTTTATAATAAGAATAATAATAAAATATACTTTTACTATATATTTTACTATAGTGTGTAATTTTACTATATTTCTTATAATGATAATCATAATAATCATAATAATAATAATAAAATGTCATTTTACTATATATTTTACTATAGTGTGTACTTTTACTATTACTATAGTACTTAATGTGTAATTTTACTATATTTTTATAATCATAATAATAATAATAAAATGTAATTTTACTATATATCTTACTATAGTGTGTACTTTTACTATTACTATAGTACTTAATGTGTAATTTTACTATATTTTCTTATATAATAATAATAAAATTTAATTTTACTATATATTTACTACATGTGTGTAATTTTACTATTACTATAGTACTTAATGTGTAATTTTATTATATTTTTATATATAAGAATAATAATAAAATATACTTTTACTATATATTTTACACTATAGTGTGTAATTTTACTATATTTCTTATAATGATAATCATAATAATCATAATAATAAAATAAAATGTCATTTTACTATATATTTTACTACAGTGTGTAATTTTACTATTACTATAGTACTTAATGTGTAATTTTATTATATTTTTATAATAAGAATAATAATAAAATATACTTTTACTATATATTTTACTATAGTGTGTAATTTTACTATATTTCTTATAATAATAATAATAATAAAATGTAATTTTACTATATATCTTACTATAGTGTGTACTTTTACTATTACTATAGTACTTAATATGTAATTTTACTATATTTTTATAATAATAATAATAATAATAAAATGTAATTTTACTATGTATCTAATATAGTGTACTTTTACTATTACTATAGTAATTTAATGTGTAATTTTACTATTTTTATATCAATAATAATAATAAAATGTAATTTGTTTATATATCTTACTATAGTGTGTACTTTTACTATTACTATAGTACTTAATGTGTAATTTTACTATATTTTTATAATCATCATAATAATAATAATAAAATGTAATTTTACTATATATCTTACTATAGTGTGTACTTTTACTATTACTATAGTACTTAATGTGTAATTTTACTATATTTTATAATCATAATAATAATAATAATAAAATGTAATTTTACTATATATCTTACTATAGTGTGTACTTTTACTATTACTATGGTACTTAATATGTAATTTTACTATATTTTTATAATCATAATAATAATAATAATAAAATGTAATTTTACTATATATTTTACTATAGTGTGTACTTTTACTATTACTATAGTACTTAATGTGTAATTTTACTATATTTTTATAATAATAATAATAATAAAATGTAATTTTACTATATATCTTACTATAGTGTGTACTTTTACTATTACTATAGTACTTAATGTGTAATTTTACTATATTTTCTTATTATAATAATAATAAAATTTAATTTTACTATATATTTTACTACAGTGTGTAATTTTACTATTACTATAGTACTTAATGTGTAATTTTATTATATTTTTATAATAAGAATAATAATAAAATATACTTTTACTATATATTTTACTATAGTGTGTAATTTTACTATATTTCTTATAATGATAATAATAATCATAATAATAATAATAAAATGTCATTTTACTATATATTTTACTATAGTGTGTACTTTTACTATTACTATAGTACTTAATATGTAATTTTACTCATATTTTTATAATAATAATAATAATTAATAATAAAATGTAACTATATATTTTACTATAGTGTGTAATTTTACTATTACTATAGTACTTAATATGTAATTTTACTATATTTTATAATCATAATAATAATAATAATAAAATGTAATTTTACTATATATTTAATATGTGTACTTTTACTATTACTATAGTACTTAATGTGTAATTTTACTATATTTTTATAATCATCATAATAATAATAATAAAATGTAATTTTACTATATATCTTACTATAGTGTGTACTTTTACTATTACTATAGTACTTAATGTGTAATTTTACTATATTTTTATAATCATAATAATAATAATAAAATGTAATTTTACTATATATTTTACTACAGTGTGTAATTTTACTATTACTATAGTACTTAATGTGTAATTTTATTATATTTTTATATAATCATAATAATAATAAAATGTAATTTACTCATATATCTTAATTATAGTGTAAAAATTTCATTACTATAGTAAATTCTAATGTGTACTTAATATATTTTTTATAATAATAATAATAATAATAATAATAATAATAATCATCATCATCATAAATAATGTGTTCTAAATAAATAACGGTCCTAGAGCAATATTAACTATAGAGTTCTGGACCAGAGATTTTTGTTAATTAAAGCATTTACAAAATCTTAACTGAAGCGTTCTAGAACTAGATCTCTACACTGTAAACCTGATTAAGTTGTCAAACTCCAAATATTTGAGGTAATCAGTTGCATCATTTTTTTAAAGTAATGATGTTTCCAATTTTAAGTTAAAAGAACTATCGATTTTTGAGTTTGTTGAACTTGTTGCAAATCAAATAAATTGTTGCAGACAATCCAGCCCAGGAATCAAACCCGCAGGCGAACCACCTACCCACTGAACCACCAGTACTCTATAGATTTTATGTTGGAAGGTTAAGGTGACAGTTACTGTTACTTAAGAACTTACGATTACTTAAAATATCAAATTTGTTCAGCTCACTTGAAAAGTGTCATTTCTACAAACTCATGAATACCAAAAAGTTCTAAATACTCAAAAAGGTCTATTAATTTGACCAAATTTCAATTATTTAAGTTAACAGTACTTAATGTGTTTAATTACTTTGAGCATTAGGGTTTAAAGTGTGGTGAAAAAAATAACTAATGGGTTTTTAAAACAATTGTAAAGGCAACTCTTACTGAATAAAATAGAATTTAACTAAAGAGACTTAAAACAATGGCTAATTATAGAATAATATTACTTTAATGAGTCTAGAGTAATATTAGGCAAAGGGTTCTAGAACAATATCCCCTAAAGGCTGGTAGAACAAGGTGTCTAATGCGTATTACAGTGACGAAAGTGGCAGGGTTTTGATATGAAAAATGTGATGATTTTCAAATAATGGGAAAGTGTAAGTATTTACAATATTCAATATATAACTATCTAAATATCTATGAAAACAATGCTTAGATTATATATATGGATGTTACACTGTAGGCTTAATAAAGATACTGTATCATGATAACTATTATATCTCAGACATGTATTGTGAGACATTTTAACGCAGTACAGATATTATATCATCAGCTTTGATATGTTTCTGCTGTTTGTTAGATCTTCCAGCTAGTTTCAGGTATTTTTATATGTTTTGTTTCCAGTTGTCGCTGGACACTTTACTCAGACCTGGCAACCGTCAACGCTTCTTCACAGAATGATTTACAGTGTGCCTTTCTTTTTTTCTTGATCCATCTCTGTCTCTCGCTCTCTTGCTCTCTGTCTGTCTCCGTGTCAGCGATCCGGTGTCATTATGTTCTGCTTTGATGCCGTGCCGTGTGCTGCGTTACCCAGCTGCGCTCATGAAATTATAATGTGTGCATAAGTGACGAGGGAGACGCCACGGGGACGAGGCGACTTCAGACCAGGTTAACATGAGTGCTCTCCGCATAGCAGGGACAAAGGTCACACACACACACACACACACACACACACACACACACACACACAATATATATATTTACACACACCTGTACCACCTACATACATTTGTCTTCAGGCTTGTATTATTAATAATGGATTGTTATCGACTGTTTATCTTCCTCCAGCACACTCCCATGTCTTGGTCTTTTCTAAACAGCATTGCAGCAGAGTGCAGGCCCGCGTTCTCATTAATGTAACCTGTGCCAAGAATGCACTTTACAGGATAAAAACCGAGGCGTGAAACCTCTGAGGGACAAGAGAGTGCACCTAGGAGTCAAAAGGATCCTGTTTATAGAGCTGTTGCTCTTTCTGACTTCTCACTGAGCCTAAAGGAAGCTGATTAAAGCTGCATATTCAGCTAAGTAAAGCTCGCCCTCGCTCATCAACTCACACACTCGGTGTAACCAATCAGAGCTTACTTCCTGCTAAGAAAGCTTCAAACTTGTTCTTCAAATCGTGTACTTTGGTTGACCAATTAGAGCTCACTTCCTGCTTGTAATGCCAGTGTACCCAATTAGAGTTCACTTCCTGACTGTAATACCGCTGTAACCAATCAGGGCTCACTTCCTGCTTGTAAGGCCATGGTAACCAATCAGAGCTCACTTCCTGCTTGTAATGGCAGTGTAACCAATCAGGGCTCACTTCCTGCTTGTAAGGCCATGGTAACCAATCAGAGCTCACTTCCTGCTTGTAATGGCAGTGTAACCAATCAGGGCTCACTTCCTGCTTGTAATGGCAGTGTAACCAATCAGGGCTCACTTCCTGCTTGTAAGGCCATGGTAACCAATCAGAGCTCACTTCCTGCTTGTAATGGCAGTGTAACCAATCAGGGCTCACTTCCTGCTTGTAAGGCCATGGTAATCAATCAGAGCTTACTTCCTGCTTGTAATGGCAGTGTAACCAATCAGAGTTTACTTCCTGCCTATAATACCAATGTAAACATGCACAGCTTACTCCCTGTCTGTAATGTCATTGGACCCAAATAGAGCTCACGTCCTGCTTGTAATGCCAGGGTAACCAATCAGAGCTCACTTCCTGCTTGGAATGCCAAGGTAACCAATCAGATCTCACCTCCTGCTTGTAATGGCAGTGTACCCAATTAGAGTTCACTTCCTGACTGTAATACCGCTGTAACCAATCAGGGCTCACTTCCTGCTTGTAAGGCCATGGCAATCAATCAGAGCTCACCTCCTGCTTGTAATGGCAGTGTACCCAATTAGAGCTTACTTCCTGCCTGCAATGCCACTGTAACCACGCAGAGCTTACTTCCTATGCGTAACACCATTGCACCCAATCAGAACTCACTTCCTGTCTGTAATGCCAGGGAATCCAATCAGAGCGTAGTTAGAGAGCCAGTACACAGCTCAATATCCATTATTTGTACTAAATGAAGTTTAAATTAAGCTAAAATAAATAAACCATATTCTGCTGCATGGACTTTCTTGTTTATTGCTTTCACTTGCAAGCACCTGGGTAATGTAATAAGGCTCAGTTTCGGGTGAGACCGGTTTACCTTTTCGTGTTTAAAGGTGACGTCCTCATAGCAACACCTTCTAACAAGTGTTTAAAGTGTCAATCGAGGACGCTCCTGAGGAAACACTTTTACATCCCCAAGCCAGATCTGTACATACACAAGTGGACTAATGAATTTCCTCAACCTCAAAGTTGACCCCGAAATGCTAACAGATTTAACGATGACTGTAACCCAGCGGTGGCCTGGTGGCGCACTCTCATCTGCATAGAGCTAACTGTTCCCAACTGGCTGTCATTCAATATTAATAACATTAGTGTTTGGGGGGTGAAGTGTTTCCTTAAGGCTTATTGCCCTGGATAAGCCAGACAGGCTGTGCATTATTGAATAGGGTGGAAGGAGATGTCTCCGAACAGGATGTTCAAGGAAAACAGAGCAACACAACCGCATGCTGTACATTCAGGGCAGAAACAAAGCCTCGGCTCGGCCTCGAGTTTCAGCCCATATACACTTTCTCTCATTACGACCACAGCACTGCAGATTAGTTCCCTATAACAGCAGCTCTGACAGTTGTACGGCATCAAATCCCACTTGTATATTAACATACTAATTCTTATACGTTATGGTTACTATAGCAACAGGGATGTGTATAGCGTACACCGTGAGAAATTGTTGAACAGTGATGAATCGGTACGCTATAACTACAGAACAGGAAGAAGAAGCGCAAAAACAGCCAGACACTCAGGAGATCATGAATACATGTGTCAGGAGTCTGACTGCATTTTAATTAAGAAGATCTGGACGTGTGATGAGTGTCACTACGTCTGCAGCGGGATGAGTGACGGAGGCGATTCACGGCTGAGTTACGACAGATTTACAGCTCTTTCGTCCGTGGATCAGTCACTTGTAAATTGCAGCGGTGTGAATCAGAAGTTAATGGGAAAATCCATGTGTGTTAGCGGTGCTGTTAAACACACAGTCGTTAGAGGCGTGATGTGTGAGTCTGATGCTCCCAGAGCGGTCGCACCAAACCCCTGCTCAGGACAGGGGGGAAAAGAAACCGTCTGAGGTCTTTCTTTATTTGAATTAAACTGTCTGTCTGTCTGTCAGTACCCCATCTGTCTGGCTGCTTTCCTGTCCTCTGTCTGTCTATCTGTCAGTACCCCATCTGTCTGGCTGCTTTCCTGTCCTCTGTCTGTCTGTCTGTCTGTCTGTCAGTACCCCATCTGTCTGGCTGCTTTCCTGTCCTCTGTCTGTTTGTCTGTCTGTCTATCTGTCAGTACCCCATCTGTCTGGCTGCTTTCCTGTTCTCTGTCTGTTTGTCTGTCTGTCTGTCTGTCAGTACCCCATCTGTCTGCCTGCTTTCCTGTCCTCTGTATGTCTGTCTGTCAGTACCCCATCTGTCTGGCTGCTTTCCTGTTCTCTGTCTGTTTGTCTGTCTGTCTGTCTGTCAGTACCCCATCTGTCTGGCTGCTTTCCTGTTCTCTGTCTGTTTGTCTGTCTGTCTGTCTGTCAGTACCCCATCTGTCTGCCTGCTTTCCTGTCCTCTGTATGTCTGTCTGTCAGTACCCCATCTGTCTGGCTGCTTTCCTGTCCTCTGTCTGTCTGTCTGTCTGTCTGTCTGTCTGTCTATCTGTCAGTACCCCATCTGTCTGGCTGCTTTCAAGTCCTCTGTCTGTTTGTCTGTCTGTCTGTCTACCTGTCAGTACCCCATCTGTCTGGTTGCTTTCCTGTCCTCTGTCTGTCTGTCTGTCTATCCGTCAGTACCCCATCTGCCCGGCTGCTTTCCTGTCCTCTGTCTGTTTGTCTGTCTGTCTGTCTACCTGTCAGTACCCAATCTGTCTGGCTACTTTCCTGTCCTCTATCTGTTTGTCTGTCTGTTTATCTGTCAGTACCACATCAGTCTGGCTGCTTGCCTGTCCTCTGTCTGTTTGTCTGTCCCCTGCCTACCTGTCTGTCTGCCTGTCTGTTAATCTGCCATCAGTCTGGATGCTTGTCTGTCCTTTATCTGTTTGTCTGTCCCCTGTCTGTCCTCATCTGACTGCCTGTTTGTCTGTCCACTGTCTGACTGTCCTCGGCTGATGCAGACAGCTGTTCTCTGTTGTCTGTCTGTCTGTCTGTCAGTACCCCATTTGTCTGGCTGCTTTCCTGTCCTCTGTCTGTTTGTCTGTCTGTCTATCTGTCAGTACCCCATCTGTCTGGCTGCTTTCCTGTTCTCTGTCTGTTTGTCTGTCTGTCTGTCTGTCAGTACCCCATCTGTCTGGCTGCTTTCCTGTCCTCTGTATGTCTGTCTGTCAGTACCCCATCTGTCTGGCTGCTTTCCTGTCCTCTGTCTGTCTGTCTGTCTATCTGTCAGTACCCCATCTGTCTGGTTGCTTTCCTGTCCTCTGTCTGTCTGTCTGTCTGTCTGTCTGTCTGTCTATCTGTCAGTCCCCCATCTGTCTGGCTGCTTTCCTGTCCTCTGTCTGTCTGTCTGTCTGTCTATCCGTCAGTACCCCATCTGCCCGGCTGCTTTCCTGTCCTCTGTCTGTTTGTCTGTCTGTCTGTCTACCTGTCAGTTTTTCCTTGCCACTGTCGCCGTCGTCCGCGGCTCGCTCATCAGGGACAGTTTTATCATTTTGATTCATACACGTTCACATCTCATACAAACTTAAATAATTCTTTTGATTGTGTAAAGCTGCTTTGTCTGTTAGTCCCCCATCTGTCTGAATGCTTGTCTGTCCTCCCTCTGTTTGTCTGTCCCTTGTCTGTCTGTCCTCATCTGACTGCCTGTTTGTCTGTCCTCTACAGTATTTGTCTGTTCCCCCATCAACCTGTCTGTCTGTGTTCTTTATGTCTGCCTTCCTGATCACATGTCTACCTCGTTGTCTGTCTCAGTTGTGGTCCGTCTGTTTCCTTGCCTGTCTGCCTGTCTGTCTCTCTCTCTGTCCCTCTTCCTGTTCAGGTGTCCACCCCCTGTCTACATAATGGACCGTCTGCCTGTTTGTCTGCTTCCTGTCTTCCCATATAGCTTCCAACTGTTTGTCCATTTGTCTAGCTTCCAGACTGTATCCGTTCCTGTCTGTCTGGCTTTATGTATATCAGTCTACCTCCCTGTCTGTTTGTCCCCCTCTCTTCCTGCCCATCAGTCTGCCTGTGCAGTGGTGGCTATCTCCGTAGCAATCCACCTTCCTGTCTGTGAAACTGCTAATGTCTCACTATCTATGCATATGTCTGTAGGTCTGTCTCTGTGTATATCACTAGCTAATCTGTTTTCAGCCGCATTGTATAAAAATGTTCCATGCTTCAGCTTAACTTTCATCACTTTCCTGATGTTGTCTCTTATTTAGTCAGCATTAATTAGATATATTTTGACACATTTTTGATATTTTCAGAAAAGAAGTAATAAAAAAAAAAGTCTGAGATTTTTAATCCAATAGAGAGACAGAGACAGAAGGACTGACAGATCTAGTCCTCAAACACCACAGCCACTGTACCAGTGTTTTATTAGTAAAGAAAGACACATCATGCTTTTTATCTGTTTATAGTTACATCATTATTGCAGGGAACAAAGCCTCTCTTTATTCTCTCTCTTTGAGTTAATGAGACACAAAAACACTGTTCAACCAGAAACCAAATGGACACATGAGCTCCTCTGTCCAGAAAATGTCCAAAACCTTACATTAACTTTCAGCTTTACCGCTGAACATGTTATATTACATGTTTTATTTGAATCAATTTATATCATGAGTTTGCTGTACAAGTCCAAGTGAATGAGTCGTTACTATAGAAACATATTAGTATGATGAATGTACAGCTGTGATTTGCAGCTGCACTACCGGCAAGAGCTGCTGTTCAGGGCGATAAGTTGATCTGTGTGTGTGTGTGTGTGTGTCTCTCTCTCTCTCTGTCTGTGTGTTTGTGTGTGTGTTGCAGACATACAGCTCATGTTCGGAATGTGTGTGTGTGTGTGTGTGTGTGTGTGTGTGTGTGTATCACTCTGTGTCATGTGCTGCCAGCTGAATAATGAAGTGGAGCTCACACAGCGTGGTGGAGGAGATAAGAGCGATTCGGTTCTCTTCGATTTGGCAGACGAGTGGTGAGTGTCCACTGAGACAGATAAAAAATTAACCATGAGCTCACACACGACGCCTAATTCAGGAAACACACACACATATACACACAAATTGATTCAGTCTTTCCTTTCTTTATTTATAAGGAGCGATGAGGGAGAAAGTGGGAATACCTGACTGTGTGTGTGTGTGTGTGTGTGTGTGTGTGTGTGTGTGTGTGTGTCCGTTCTATCCTAGGAATATCCTAAAGATATTCTTCACCTGAAGCAGTTCTAGTTGTGTGAGATGATTATTGCCGGGAGTTCCTTCATCAGTGAGTCAGGGAATCATTTGACTCACACAAAAAAAGAGTCGACTCTTTTGGATCCCGACTTTTGGTTTAACGACTCCTTGCCAAACTTTGCGATATTCTAATCGAGAATTGTTCTTCTTCGTCTTACGTCTGAAGAATTATTCTGAAATCTTTCATTGTGCTATGAATAATAATTAATTTATCTATTTTTATAAGATGAATCAGTTGTTATCGTGAATCAGTTGCGCTTTGACATAAAGTTTATTTCTCTCTGCTAAATCACTCTGCTGTTTATTCTTTATTAAGAAGATTCCTCTTTGTTTACTATAGATAATCATAACACACACACACACACGCACACACACACGCATACACACACGCATACACACACACACACACACACACACACACACACACACACACACACACACACACACACACACAAACACACACACACACAGAGTGCTGAGGGCCGAACACACACATCAGATTAGTTTTCCATGGAAGAACTTTTATGGTGAAAATGAATGAGTATTGACATTCCCTAAATCTCAAGGAAGTTTGGAAGATGGTTGGTTTTTACACTAAATGATGAGTTTGTCGAGTCTTAGAGTGAAATCTGATTATTACACACACACACACTGCAGATACGAGCGCTGTCTGAGGAGCGTGTATTTCATATATCACATGCCATTCATCAGTCAGAGACGTGGAGACAGAAAATGATAAACAAGCTTTTACAAGTGTCTGTAGAGTTCTCAACCATCGCCAGAGAACATGAAGAACAAGAAGAAACATGAACAAACAGAGAGTGCAGATGGAAACAGAGAACACGATACATGGAGAATTGAAGAACATTGAAAACAAGAAGGACCTGAAGAACATGAATATGGTGAGCACACAGAGAACGTAGAGAATTCAAAAACATGGAGGAAAAAAAGAACATAAAGAACACAGAGAACATGAAACAAAACTTGGAGGACAGAGTGAACACGGAACATAGAGAAGATTGAGAACACAAAGAAATGTGGAAGACTGAACGCTTTAGTGCACCCCATCTAGGTGGATGTTCTCTTGACCTTGTTGCCTCTAAAGCTACAGAGACAAACGGAACAGAGAGAACATGGAAAGCATGGAGAGGAGGGAGAACATGGAAAGCATGGAGAAGACACAGAACATGGAAACGTGGAGAAGATGATAACATGGAAGGCATGGAGAAGACGGAGAACATGGAGGGCACGGAGAAGACAGAGAACATGGAAAGCATGGACAAGATGAGAACATGGAAACCATGGAGAACACAGAGAACATGGAAAGCATGGAGAAGATGAGAACATGGAAAGCATGGAGAACACAGACAACATGGAGAGCACAGAGAAGACAGAGAAATGTGGAAGACTGAACGCTTTAGTGCACCCCATCTAGGTGGATGTTCTCTTGACCTTGTTGCCTCTAAAGCTACAGAGACAAACAGAACAGAGAGAACATGGAAAGCATGGAGAGGAGGGAGAACATGGAAAGCATGGAGAAGACACATAGAACACAAGAACATAGACAGCATGGACAAAATGGTGAATTTGGAAACAAAGAATATGGAAAGCATGGAAGGAGGGAGAACATGGAAAGCATGGAGAAGACAGAGAACATGGAAAGCATGAAGAACACAGAGAACATGGAAACATGGAGAAGATGAGAACATGGAAAGCTTGGAGAAGACAGAGAACATAGACAGCATGGACAAAATGGTGAATTTGGGAACAGAGAATATGGAAAGCATGGAGAGGAGGGAGAACATGGAAAGCACAGAGAAAACGGAGAACATGGAAAGCACGGAGAACACAGAGAACATGGAAAGCATGGAGAAGATGAGAACACGGAAAGCATGGAAAAGACAGAGAACATGGAATGCATGGAGACATTGAAGAGCATGAAAAGCATGAACACAGAGAATACAAATAATGAGATGAAAATGTTGAACATAGAGAACATGAATAACACAGAGAATCACTGAGGACACAAACAGAGAGAAGAAGGAGAAAGTAAACAGAGAGAAGAGGGAGAACATAATAAACACAGTCATGCAGAACAACGAGAACACTAAAAACACGGAGAACGCAGCAATAAGAGAACATAGAGAAGATGGGGAACGTAAAGAACACAGAGAACATGAAGAACAAGTATTACTACTGTCTGTAGATACTTCTATAACTAAAAACTTTAGTGCCCCCCCCCATTCAAGGCATATGTTCTCCCTCAGTGGCTCAAACATTCCAGAGCAGATGGAGGTCCTGCAGCTCTACAGCTCGGCACCGTGGCTCAGCGCCGCAGCGTCCCGTCTGATTCACTTCCTGCACCAAGTCGACCCTCATACAACAAAACCACAGCAAGGGACAGAGAACAGCCGGGTTCTGCTTACATCAACTAAACACTGAGAAAACCTAAACCAATCATCTTTAGTGGATTCAGTTCTACACTGCTTACTACAGTAAGTACTAAACCCGGAACCGCATGAAGAATCTCTGGGACAGGCCACGCCCACAACCTAAGACCTGAGGTGTGATATCTCATGGAACATGACGGCTTTATAAAGAAGAGCTATGACTGGAGTTAAACCATTTCAATTAGACAGATCTGAATTGCAATCTTGTGTTGGACACACACACACACACACACACACACACACACACAGGCTGCTGAGAAGCTGCTCACGCCTCAATATAACAACTCTAAATATACACAGTATGTTTACAGCCTGCGCTTCTCTTCCGCTCTGAGTCACTCTAACTCTGCGAGGGATAGACTCTCAGTACGGCCCCGTTTCCAACAGCTTCAACACATTGTTCTCATATCCATCCATCCATCCATCCATCCATCATGCTACCCATACCCACATGGTGAACATCAACCGACTGCTTAACACCAGCAGTCACTGTTCTCTAAGAGGAAGTTTCAATGCTGAGAAGCCCAACTTTCTTGAAATGTACAGGATAAGCACACACACACACACACACACACACACACACACACACACACACACCAAGGTGGAGAGAGAGAGAGAGAGAGAGAGAGACGGAGAGAGAGGAGAATTCAGGGTATTACATTACAGTAAAAAAAAATCCCAGGTAAAAAAAAAAAAACACCACACTTCCACTTTATGTGTGTGTGTGTGTGTGTGTGTGTGTGTGTGCTACCCCAATCTGTTCTGTCCTTGTTTCTAATTTCATGACACTTCTCATTTGTCAAAGGATAGAGTTTTGAGATGATCTCCACAGATCGAGTCGAATCACAGTGTTAATTCATTCGTTTAACCATTTCTTGGTCTATTTATTTAACTATTTGTTTTTTGTTTGTTTGTTTGCTTGCTTTTGACTAACAGCTTTGGGTCGAGGTTGCACTCTTTTTCTTTACTCTTCATTTGATTTACTTTATTGTTTATTTGTTTGTTTGATCTTTCAGGTCTGACCAGGTTTGATCTTTATTTGTTTGTTTGCTTCTGTTTGTTTGTATGTTTTCTTCAACAACAACATTTGGTCGGAGTTTCTTTCTCAAATTGCATGTTTGTTTCCTTGTGTGCTTACTCCCCACTTTTCACTCCCCACGTTCACGTTTTACTACCCGTCGCTCCTCACTGCCCAGTCCTCATTCCTCTCTCTCTACCTCTCATTCCTCACTCCCTACGTCTCACTCCCTACATCTCACTCCTCGCTCCCCTCACCTCACAATCCATACTCCTCATTTCACACTTTTCACTCCTCATTTCCATTCCTCACTCTTCACTCTCATGATTACTGCTCTTCCTACTTCCTATTTCCTCTTCACTTCTCCATATTTTCATTTCTGGTCTGCTGCCAATTGATTTCCTTTCTGATTTGTTAAGTCCTGTTCAATGTGACTCAGCTTACGTAGTGTTCATGGTCCTACCACAGTGTGCAATATACACACAAAACAATCAACAGTTTCATATGAATTGTGGATGTGTACAAGTGCACAAGTTTTAAAAATAAATGTACAAATGTACAACGATAGTAAAGCTGTTTGTTTCGCCATTCATATATGTTTTTCTTTTATGTGAAAAGAATATATGTCTATAGATATACTGTATAGAATAAAGGTTTTGTCTGTACTTTGGTCAGAATTTGCGTTTCATACGTTAGAGGGCCCAAAAGAAGGATTTCTGTCTGTGTCCGTTCGTCTGTTTGTCCCGGCAAACTTTCAAACTATTTGCCTGAAGTTAAATCATGCATAAATTAATTCAAACTGTTAGTCGAAGGAGAACGTTATAAGCGGTTTTGTGCCAGATTACGTCACAGCATCTGGGGCTTTTTTGTGCAAACATAGCACTTTTCCCCTAAAGGTGGGCATGGCTACACACATCACAAAACACAGCCAACCAATGCGACATCGTTTAGTGTAAATTCACAGAGTGTGAAGTAGACACAGAAACTACGTTAATGCATCTACTGTACAAAGCACCCAAATCCTCACGAAACACAGAAAAGCACGACACAGCATGGCTTACTCCAAAAAAACACATTAAATCATAAAATCACGTTTAAACTGATCAGGATATTTTTAACTTTGTCTTTTTAACGATTTCTACAAATTATTTAACCATCAACGGCAGTTACTTACACTAGTATGTAATAAACAAATGAAATATAAAAATAAAAACATAAACAGACTCCTGCACTTGTACACAAACCTGCTATCAATTTCTCTCTCTCCATAATGCCCCATAAAAATCTACTGTTTTTTGAGCTATCTTGCACATTGTGGCGTTTTTTCTTTTTTTCTTTTTTTTCCTATTGGGGTGAACAAAACAATCTAATATATGTTTTAAATATTTTAATAATTTCCATAACCATTTTTTTTTTTTTTTTAATAAGAGCACTACTGAAGAGCTGGCAGCTTGTGAGAACGTGTGCATGTTTACATCATGATGACATACGAGGGGTGTTCGAGGGAGAAAGTTTTCTCAGTACGCCGGAGTCATGACGGCCTGATACACGTCCGAAACTCTGGCCTCCCAGGAACTCCTTTAATGGCCCAAACATGCGGAAATGGCCTGGAGTGAAGTCAGGACTGTACGGGGGACGTGGCGATATCTCCCAGCCGAGTTCCTGTGACGTGCGAGTGGTTTTGGCGAATGATTGTGTGTACAGTTCTCACAGACAGATGCGTCGCTTCTGCAAGTTGGCTACAAGTCAACGGATCAGGCGAATGTTCGCGGGAGCGGCTGCAGTGGGCTCCGATTCACCTCGGCCTGGATCGTCATTCTCAGACGTCTGGTCTATTTCAAAAACGTTTGCACAGTTCAGATCGTTTACTGTGGCTAAGAGTCTCATCCCCGTACTGTGCTTGATGTCTTCTGTAAACTTTTTTGTTTGCTTTTTTTGTTTGTTCTTTTTGCCTTCATTTTCCAGAAATCCAATCACAAGTCCCGGTGTGACTTGTCTTGTAGAAATGTCTTTGAACAACATATACATAGAAAGACAGGCAGATATAGAAATAGTGTATAGATAGATGCCAATTATTTATTCTTTATGTATTTTTTTTATTTTATTATTTATTTATTATAGTACAGAATCACGTGACGTCATGCTTGAACGAGTGCATTATTAGCAGGAGGGGCAAAAAAAAAAATGTCGCTCATTCCTGCGCTTCCGTCGGGTTGCCAGATTGTATCCATTGTTTGATCACCATTACAGCAAAGTATAACATTTGGGTTCCGTTCTAAACTTAAAAAAAAAAAGGACGCGAACAAAGAACGCGCGCGCGCGCACGCAAGCACGCACGCAAGCACACGCGCAGGCCCATTACAAACAGACTACTGTAACCCGAAAGTAGCGCTCTGAACGCGCGCGCGCCGGACGAGCTCGCGGGAGCGCGCCTGTGTCGGTTATAAACTGAAACACATTGTATCTCCGATCAAACAGAACGGAACAGAAGTACAGAAGCATGAAATCGAGGGAAAGCGGTTATTCCTGATGAGACGCTGTAATCATTTCCAAGCAGGAGCATTCCTCATGATGTACAAGAGGGGGAAAAAAAAACAAAAAACAAAAAAACAAATCCAGATCTCTTAGTGCTTAGAGCACGTGAACTGATCAAAACAGTGTGAGCATGCAGAGGGTGCCAAAACATCCGACCTGTGCTAGACACACACATGAGGTGTACTGAAAAAAAAAAAAAAAAAGTTTTTCTTGCATTAAGATATGACTGAACAAACTGTTTACACAGATGTTCCTTTATCTTAAAATCCCTTTGATGTTTAGAGTAACATTTATAAAAGTAACAGCAGCGCAGTAAAACTCCGGACAAATGAAAACGCATTGCAAAAGGAGTTTATCCAGTAAGTTAGAGAGAGAGAGAGAGAGAGAGAGAGGTCAGACCTTACCTTGCTCCAAGAGGCGTGAGGAGTGCTGGAAAGACGGGTCGAGGGAATCCTTCTCCGCCATCAGCTCCGGCAAATACTTCTCATTATCCATCATCGATATCGATAATAATACTTTATATTTATAATGTTGTTTTTCTCAACAATAATAATTCTTTTATAAATAGGAATGTTATTTCTGTCCAGTCCGCCGTATAAGCAGTGCGTTACACACACACACACACACACGCGCGCGCACGCACGCACGCACGCACAGGATCAGCTAAGAGCTCCACATCACTGGAAGAGTGTGTTCGTGGTGTGTTTATGAAAGAGCCAGAGGTGGGGAAAGTCCCAGAGATTCGGCTTCATTTATCAGTAGATCTCTCTGTCTCTCTCTCTCTCTCTCTCTGTCTATCCATCCATCCGTCCCGCTCGTGCTCCTGCGCTGCATCTGCCTCTCTACAGCTTCCAGCTCCCCCTGCTGTAGCCACGGGCAACCGAGAGCCCGCCCACTCCACGCTCTGATTGGTTCGCTAAAGGTGGCAGTCAAAGGATGCAAAAAAAAAAAAAAAAAAGATGGGCGGAGCTAACTCTTCGCCTCAGGTGTCAAATGTAGGATTCATTTTTAATCTTTCTTTTTTGTTTAAAAAAAATATATATATTTTATTTAATATATATATATATATTTTTTTAAATCATGTTTTTACATTTCTTTATGTTTGGATATGATTAATATTTTAATAAGGTTTATATTTGTATGATTCATATTTTAGTGGAAAAAAATATTTACATAATGCATAATGTGCTGTTTGGGGTTTTATAAGTTTAATGCGTCTGCAGTGCAGTTGATGCTTTTTTTTATTATAATTTTTTTATTTTTTACAATATTCATTTTTATTCGCTTTTTATTGATTTAGCCTATATGTTCAGCATGTTAAAAAAATATGTGTGCAGTATTTATCATATATGTTGTTAAACAAATTCATGCAAAATGAAGCTAATTAAAATCATTCACATATTTGTTTCGTATTTAAATTCAATCCTGGTCCTATGTTGTCATAATGTCCATAGAGTTGAAGATTTATTAGCAAATATTTCATTTTTTTCCCCCTCTAATTTTAACACTAATGTGTTAATGGTTTAATGTTGGTTATAAATGTATTAATTAATACCAATACCGAATGTCATGTTCCTGTGTAAAGTCTCATTGTCTGTACTGATTTATCCTGTACACAGGGCTGTGGAGGCCCTGAAGCTAATCCCAGGAGATTTAGGGCGTAAGTCAAAAACGACAGGCAAATTTGGAAACGGCAATTATTCCAATCTGCATGTCTTTGGACTGTGGGAGGAAACCGGAATACCTGGAGGAAACCCACCGAGCATGGGAAGAACATGCAAACTCCATGCACAGAGGCCCCAAGGCAGAAATCAAACCTGAACACTGGGGCTCCAAGGCGACAGTACAAGCCTATTTAAAGTCATAAATATCAACATATAAAACCTGATTTTTTTTCAGAAGCCAGTGATAATATACAGATATATTTTTCTGTTGCCTTAAACAATTTATAACATTTGAAGGCACACAATTTTTTACATCAGTTAAACAATTACGCATTTGGTAGACCATTAAATAGGTGGAATTGAAGTACATCAAGTGCATAAATATTCACTCTCTGGAGTAATCACTTTTAGCTGCAGTCTTCTCAGGCATGTCTCTTTCAGGTGTGAACATCTTGATGCTGATATTTTTGCTCAGGCTTCTTTGGAAAGTGTTTTCTTTCTTGGTACAAAGCTCTACGTTTGGTGGAAACCTAACACTCAACCTGTGGATCACAGTGGTGATAGCATGAGAAGTTTTGCATTTTAAAAGTCTTGCCACAGATTGATAATCGGATTGTTGTGTGGGTCATTTTGAAGCCTTCAAACTCTTGGTTTTGAACCTTGTGAGTAAAGTTATGGACAGTGGTTTCATTTCAACCTTGAACCATATTGGCGCAGTTTCTGGTAATTCAAAGCTTTTCCATGCTTCTGGTGTTCTGTTTTTTTTGTTTGTTTGTTTTTTTTTGCCTAACTCTAAGTCAAGGACAAACAAACCTCAATATTCAATATTTTAGTGAAGATTTTTGACATATCATTCCAACCATGCCCATTTCAGTCCCTGTTGTAAACGAAAACATGTGAATATCTGTTTCACTGTTCACTGTTTACTGTTCCATACTTGGAATTGCAGAAGCATTCATATTCATGCATTTATTTTTCGATGGTACAAGCGCGAGCATCTGATTGAGGTCAACATTATGTCCGGCGGTTCAGTCAGGCACGAGGAAGTTTTCTATTCAAAGCTCACATCAAAACCACGCAATCAGCACTAATGGACGCTCAGGACTTGACGGCTGGCTGCAGGGAACATGCGTTCTCATTACAGACATGTCCAGAAGCTAAAGCTGACCACATTCCACCAGCTGTGGCTATAATCAGAAAGCTAGAAGTTGAAAGGTTGGGGGGGGGGTAGTGGTGGTGGTGGGTGGTGTTACAAGCCAGAAATGTTTTCTCTTGTCAAGACTACTGTTTGTAGTGAATTCTGTGTGTATTTCTTTTTTTCCACAGGCTGTTTTATTAAAAAGAAACACTCTGTGTAAGTTTATAATACAGCTCTGTCTGGGCCAGATAAGCGAGAGGTAAAGTAATCCAGTCCTGTTCACACAGAACCATGTATGAGAGTCTGGCTGTCAGGAGAGAATGAGATATCACAGACTCCAGGAAGAGAAGAAGAGAGGAAAAAAAACTTTGAATGCAGTCCAGACAAGGCTGTTTGCAGGATTTCATAAATGAATTATGTTACATAGATCAAAATTAAGAATAAAACAATGTGTGATGTTTCAAGAAGTTAGTTTCACATTTTTATTGTCTACAGAAATTCCACTGTTTTATTCATTAGAGAGCATCACACCATTGATTTTTATCCATCTAAATGTACATTTACTCCACAAACAAGTTGTTTCCTGGTGAGAATTTGACCTTCTCTGACTGTTACAGGGCAACTGAAGCTGGAGACTCCTTCCATATATGTTGCATAAAGTTTTCCATACGGAAACCTTCAAACAATAAAAAGAAATACACAATTTTCTTCATCTGTTTTTGTTCCTTTATTATTAAAGGTCCTATATTTGACTATTTGAGGTTCAGAGAAGGACCAGCTCCAGCTGGATTCTGCTTCGTGATGGTTTGGAGCTACACACGCTGCCCCGGAGCTCCCAGTGATCCAGACCCCCTCAGACCCCTTCTGCCCTCTGCACCTGCTGACTCATCCTGGTGCTGAACTGGACTCCATGTTAACTTAAATAACCTCTGTCATATTGAACGTCCAGCTGCATAACACACATGATGTCGTTATATAATTCCTGCTATCCGTTATCACCCAGATGAGGATGGGTTCCCTGTTGAGTCTGGTTCCTCTCAAGGTTTCTTCCTATCGCCATCTCAGGGAGTTTTTCCTTGCCACTGCCTCCGTCTCCCTTGGCTTGCTCATCAGGGACAATCTCATTATTATCGATACACATTTATCTCACTCATATACTTCCATAAACATTCTTTTCATTTTGTGAAGCTGCTTTGAGACAATGACCATTGTTCAAAAAGCTATATAAATAAAATTGAATTGAATTGAAGTCAATTGAATTGAACTATTTCTGTTAGCACAGGCCGCAGAGTTCTCTCAAAGTGTGTGTTAATGCCTTGCCTGAAATAATCCTAAACAATGCATTTGTCCACACCGCAAATTCCCTTTGTTTCTATCTTCCCCTGAACGCACTGTTTCAGTATCTATGTGAATTAGACACTTCTCAGCTACGTCTCTCTATCAAACAGCAGAGCTGAGCAAACTGTGGAAAATTTTATTTCGCTGACTGGCCTGTTTAAGCCAAATCAAAAAGAAAAAAAAGACAAACTGAAGTGAATGTACATTTATTTGTTTTTTCCCTCACATTTTTGTTTGTTCGCACAGGAGACCCATCCGAACATCTAAACATGAAGTGCATTTTGCATAATAGGTGCCCTTTAATGAAAAGCCTCCCATAGGTGTCCCTGTGAATAAGCCGTTACTATAGAGACGAACATATTAGAATGAACATCTGACGTAGACTTGCACTGCTCTGATATCTCATGTTACTAAAATAAATCAATACTTCTGGACATAATAGTATAATACAGCAAAAAATGCATTTTTTTTTTTTTTATGTTTTAAAGTTTACTTGGCTTAACAAGCAACTATGTGTATTTTTTTCTGCCAGGTGTTAAGCTGTCCATAAATTAGTGTCACCTCTGCAGCCAAACAGGGAGCTAATAAGGAGAGAGAGAGAGAGGGAGAGAGAGAGAGGGAGAGAGAGAGGGAGAGAGATGTCTGCAGATTTAGACATGCTGACAGAGGGCAAAGTTAAATTCGTCTTTCACACCAGGTAACTGAACCATGTGTAGGTGAAATAATAAAGGGCCTAGAGTTGAGCCTTGGGGAACTCACATCGTAATGCTGTGTGAGTTTAGTGCTTAAAATGAAACAGAATACAGCTTGAGGCTAAGCGTGTAGTGGGTGACAATCAACACTAACAGCAGTCTGTGATCTGACATGAGTCAAGAACCAAAAGACTTTTTATTAAAAAAAGGAAAGTTTTGTAAAGGGGTTATGTTTAAAAAACTGACGTTTGGGAGAAAATACAGGCCTGAATCTATGACTGAATCTATGACTTTATCCCCACATTCTTCATCTGAACTTCTGATCAGAGACTTAACACACTAAACTAACACTGCAGGCAAAAAGGTATATATACTGTAGTAATGCAATGACAATACATTTTATTCCATCTTCACAGCAACTCCAGATAATTTCAGACCATTTGGATTCATTACTGAATTTTTGAAGGTTTAATATTTTGATTTTGGATTTATTGCTGAAGCATGGTCTCGGATGGACCGTGCATTTGTGCTGCAATAAACTCTAATTTGCTTTTCTCATCTCAAGACTCATTTATTCTCTTCAAGTTTTTGGAACCAAAGTTTTAATTCTCAAAAGGAAAAGTTGGTCTTAGAGTCATCCTAGCCACAATATAACATGTGGATTTGTAAAGTCCTTAATATTGTGTAGGAAACAGTGCCAACTTTAACATGTATGGATGAAGTCTCCAGTATCAGCGCTTCAGAACAGGCAGAGATAAAGCTGTAATTTGACTTTTTCAGACACTGTCAGGACTGAGGAGTTTATGCTTCTCAGTAACATGATGTAACAAACTGCGAGAGTTTTATTTACTTATTTATTTTTGTCTCATTAACTTCAAGAGAAAGAAATAGCGAGGCTCGTTATGGGGAAGGACTTTCTATAGCTAAGTGAACTCAATTTTTTTTTTTTTTTACTCAGAGAGAACCGCACACAGTGTGTCATCCCTTTCAGTGCCAACAATGTTCACTTTCTGTGTGTGATATTATATAAAATCATAAAACTTCCAACACACAGAGTAGTTCAGCGATGCACATCGTTGTAACACTGCGAGTCTATTCTTTTTTTCCCCTTATTTTCTTTCGAGGAGGATGTGAATATGGAGGTTTCACGTGGTGGGCACTGCAGGGTGTGGGCTGAGGAGAAGCAGGTTATGTAACATCAGGGTTCTGCAGTGCACAGGTCACAGTATAACCACAGGCTTTATGTACAGTATATTCCACCCAAGGAGTTTCAGGCTCGCAAACAACAAAGAGGTGAAAAATTGTTTGTTTGCCAATTTGGAATACATTCTTGAGGCAAACAATTATATATATATATATATATATATATATATATATATATATATATATATATATATATCCCCCAAGGTCTCCCGATCTGACCCCCTTAGACTTTTATCTTTGGAGTCATCTTAACGCAATTGTCTATGGTGTGAAGATACGAGATGTGCAGCACCTGAAACTACGGATACTGGAAGCCTGTGCTGGCATTTCTCCTGCGGTGTCGCTATCAGTGTGTGAAGAGTGGGAGAAGAGGGTTGCATTGACAATCCATCACAATGGGCAGCACATTGAACACATTTTATAAGTGGTCGGAAATCTGTAAATAACTCATGAACGAATAAAGTTACGTTAAAACCAAGCACACCATTGTTTTTTTTGTGAAATTTCCAATGAGTTTGATGTGTCACATGACCCTCTTCCTATTGAAAAAACAAAAGTTGGATCCAAGATGGCCGACTTCCAAATGGCCACCATGGTCACCACCCATCCTGAAAAGTTTGCACCCTCACATATACTAATGTGCCCCAAACAGGACGTTAATATCACCAACCATTCCCATTTTATTAAGGTGGATCCATATAAATGGCCCACCCTGTATACGTACTGTATATATGTATATAGATAAATAGATAGATAGATAGATAGATACACACCACTGTATATATACAGTGGGGTGAAAAAGTGCCCCCTTACTGCCCCCTTACTGATTTCTTAGTTTTTTGCATGTTTGTCACACTTTAATGTTTCAGATCATGAAATAAATATAAATATTAGTCAAATATAACACAAGTAAACACATCATGCAGTTTTTAAATGAAGGTTTTTATTATAAAGGGGAAACGAAATTCAAAACTACATAGCCGTGTGTGAAAAAGTGTTTGCCCCCAAAAACCTAATAACTGGCTTATAGCAGCAACAACTGCGATCAAGTGTTCTCAATAAAATGTAATTCATCAAAAATTAACCCTCTGGCCAAAAACAGAGTCGGAAGTCTTGAGATACTTATGGCGTATGTTTTAAACAGACTTTACATAAACATCACTTTTTTTTTTCTTTTTTTTTTTACACTTGTGTGACCAATTCTTTTACACACTTATTAAAAGTTATTTTGCTCAGTTGTCACACTACCCCTACAGTGCCAGCATGGTGCATGACATCCGGCTCTGACAGTTCCTCGACCTCGGCTATATCACTCCACTCCTTAATTGGTGTCAGCTACATATTTGTACAATTCTGTTCGTGCTGTGTTGTTTGTTTCTACCTATTGTCTAGCACATCTACACTACATGCTTGTGGTTCCAAAGCAGCATGTTGGCTTGGTGTCTGTCATCCTGCACCTTTAAGTTTGGGGGGGGGTTCGAATCTGACCTCCGGTCTGTGTGCGTTCGCATGTTCGATGTAATCTAAAGATCTACGCAGGGTAAATACAGAAATGACCCGATGCCTGATACCTCCATCGATATCATCTCCTCTTCCTGCTTCTAGTTGCAATCCAAATACTGCGTAATCATGTAATCAGTATGCAAATTAGCATGTGACATCATTTAGCAACTTTCCCAGCAGGCTTTAGCTACTTTCCAACTGGAATAGTTGGCCACAATGTTCCACACAATCCAAACTCACCTGCAAATGCGCCCTCTTGTGGTGTTACGTAGATATGTAAGCTATGGAGAAATATTACGTAAAACAAACATCACGGGGTTAATACATTGTTATCCTTACTACAAATGCTTGTTTTCCCAGGCTAGCTCACTGCGGCTAAACATGCAGGTGCAAGAGAGCTACAATCAGTGTGGCTCATGGGAAATTTCTGCCTATTGCTATGGTATACATCTCTAATATTGTGATATGTGTTTCAAATAAAGTTCTCCACTTGAAGGTTTCTTGATTCTATCCGCGAGAGCCCTGGTATCTGTTTGCAAATGTTTCTCTCATAAGGAAGATCCTACAAAAGAGCTTAGGCGGTAATCTCCGTAGTCTTCCATCGAAACGTACTTGTAATCCATAATCTCCTCTGGCTCACTGGGGATTTATTTATAGAGATGGCATCTGCAACTCGACAGCCCCCGGGCCTCGGCATGATCCGGCAGCCAGTCGATATCAGGCTCGGTAAGCTTCCGTGCGTCTGATGGAGACGAGCGAGCCGGGGGTTGAGGAATAAAACCCAGGTGTTGGCTTGGGGAATGGGAGTGCAGCTGATGATGCGCGGGGTTTTAGTTAACCGTGCGGAGAGCAGAGCGTGTGTCCGTGTGTGTGCGAGCCCGTGCAGGGATCGAGAGGGTTGTTATCATGACAGGGAGCGAAGGTAATCATGGAGGAGGGAGGGGACCTGCTGCCGAGAGTTCTTTCCTTTAACTCCTGCCTCGTAAACGTGGCGTTAATTACAGCACTCTGGGGAGAGGAGCAGCGGTGGAGAGGAGCAGCCAGACTGCTCGGGCAAGCACAGACAGCTGCCAGCGCCGCTCCTAGGTGTGCTGTGGGTTCCTCTCGGGTTCCTCAGCGTGGAACTAATTACGCTTGGTCAACTTCTCCCTTTGTGTTTCAAATTATTCCCCCAGTGTGCACGATTTAGAAGGGTTTATCTCTAATCTCTAACTCTCTTCTCTTCTCTACTATTTAATTTTCTTCTTTCTTTTCTCTTCTTTTCACTTTTCTACTTTTTTTTTCATTTCTTTTCACTTTTTTTTGTTCTCTCTTCTACTTCATGCTTTTCTTCTCTTGTCTTTTTTTTTCTCATTTCTCTTTTGCCCTCCTGTCTTCTCTTAGTTTTTCGCCTCTTCTTTTCTCTTCCCATTTCTCTTTTTCTTTAATTTTCTTTTTAAATCTTTTAGCTTTCTTTTAGCGTTCATTTGTCCAGCAAGATTCCGTGCAAGCCAGGGGAAATCTAAGAGTTTGATGCAGCGTGACGCTTAAAGTCGGACCAGTCGAAGAGGGTGTAGTTGTCATAAAAGGGGGCGGGGTTGTTATGAGTATCATCAACTCCTAAAAATAAAAACTCGTTACTTTTTGAAGTTCGACCGTGGACGTTTATTATGTATATTTAATTTCTCCAATTAACAGAAAAAAAAATCATCTTTAATCTACTCTTACTCTTTTTCTTTTTTAATCCTCTATTTTGTTCTTTTCTTCTCTTTCCCTTTTTTCTTCTCTTTTTTTTCTCTTTCTTATCTTCAATATTCTTGACATTTCTCCTCTCTTTCTTAATTTTCTTCTTTTCATTTCTCTTCTTTCTCTTTGATTTTGCGCTTTTCACTTCTTTATGCTCGCCTTGTGAGAAATGTCAAGAATATTAAAAATAAGAAAGAGAAAAAAAAGATAAGAAAGAGAAAAAAAGAGAAGAAAAAGGGAAAGAGTAGATTAAAGATGATTTTTTCTGTTAATTCTCCTCTTCTTCTCTCATGTCTTCTCTTCCTTATTTTTTTTCTTCTTTTGTCTTCCCTTTCTTTCTTTTGTTTATATTTTCCTGTTTATTCTTTTACATTATTATTGTTTCAAGATTTTAAAACTTTTTTTCCCTTTTCTTTTTCCTTTCCCTTCTCCTCTTCTTCCCTCTTGTATTCTCTTCCTTTCAAGTCCCTTCTTTTCTCTTCTGTCATCCTCTCTCTTTTTGCCTTTTTTGTCTTTTCTGCTCCACTTTCTCTTCTGTTTAATTTTCTACTTTATTTCTTTTCCTTTGTTCTCTTCTCTTGTTTTTAAAAACATGTCTAATCCTCTCTTCTGTTCTTCTACTCTTCTCTTAATCCGAGTTTTAAGATTATTGTACAGTACAACACATTAACAACCCCATTCTCTTATGTAACCCATTGCTATGGACACGATGTCATACTGTATGAATCCTGTTGAGGTTCTGTGATGAATCCAGATGTTCTGACTGGTTCATTCAGTGTGTATAACCACTTTCCATCTCAGCACTGGTCAGTCTGCTCATCTGAAACAATTACCTGCATTACAACAACTGTATAATGGACACTTTATTAGGTGCAGTACTGTACAGCTACTGTTTGATGCGTCATCCAGGCTGGTTGCACCAGCGCATGGGGGCTTTCAGGTTGAGTATCTCAGACACTTCAGATCTCCTGGAGAACAGTCTCGAGAGCTTACAGAAACATCTGCTGAGCATCAGCTGTGCTAAAAGTAAAGCAGCGTTGACGAGCAGTTTGGAGGAGAACATTCAGTCTGATTTGAGTTGACCTGAGAAGGTTAAAGTTTCCTCCAACAACCACTCTTTACCAACACGCTGAGCAGAAAAGCAGCTCAACATGTTGATCCTCGTGCTGAGAGATCAGAGAGAGCGAGAGAGAGAGAGAGAAAAGATTTCCAGCTTGTAGAGATAACACTGCCTCCTGCTGGTGACACACAGCACTGCCAGTAGGGTGAGAGAGTTAAAGTGAGGTCACATGAAGGTTGGAGAGATCAGGATGGAATCGACTGGAGAGGATTGAACTTTACTAAAGATCGGACACTTCAGTATCTTCTAAAGCAGCAGGGTCTGTCTATCTATACTTTATACATTCATCCTTTGTCTATTCATTCTAGCACAAAAGAACTGTGGTTCACACACACACACACACACACACACACACACACACACACACACACACACACACACACACTTATTCACAGCTCATTGAACAAAATGATCTCAGTGACCGCTTTCATCCTTCCAATACCTTGATTCCCTTTCTCTGTATCATTCTATCTCTCTCTCTCTCTCTCCATCTGTCTCTCCGTCTCTCTTTCTCTCTCCATCTGTCTCTCTGCTTGTCTCTGTCTCTTACTCTCACTTTCATTCTTTTTCTCTCTTTTTCTCTGCATCCCTCACAGACGTTTCTTTCCTTCTGTCTGTCCCTGTCTGTTTGTCTTTCTCACTCTTTCTCTTTGTCCGTCTCATTCTCGCTTTTCTCTTTCTCTTCTCTCTCTCTCTCTCTCTCTCAGTCAGAAGTGTCGGCTAACGAGGAGCTGTCAGCTTCATCCAGCTAAGCAAATCAATGGACTGCAGGAGTTTTCAAGGTCAGCGCTCTCTTCTCTCTCTCTCTCTCCCTTTCAGATGTCACGCTGGAAATCAAATTTGTAAAATCAGCAATGATACCTGTCCGAGATGCGATAGTTCCACCTTATGATGCCCGTGACCTACAGGACGACCTTGCATCCGTGGAAGGGTTTCCATTTCCACTCGTGATTCCGCAGCAGAGCGTCAGCTCTCGGACTTCTGCCTCAGCTCAGATGCTGAAAAGCACCGCACACCTGGACGCACTTTCTGACTCAACCCTACAGTATTATCCGGGCTTGGGAGCAACACTACACTGGCTGGGGTTTGGGCCTTGGCTTGGAAACCAAAGAAGAGGTAGTACTGAAGCTGCATAATGTTACACTACTCTCCTAGCTGCGCACACGCTCCTGAACCAGCTTCCAGGCCTTACGATTGCTTCGAGGAATCATCAGATATCACTGGACGTTTCCACCTTTGATGCATCACACCTAATTTTCCCGTAACAGAAAAGTTCTTATTTCACTGCTGCTAAAATCGCGACTCACAGGCGTCCAGTTCGACCATCACTGCTGATCTCTGCTCTTTACTCCATGGCTGATCATTATCTTAATCTCACAGACGAAGTCCTGAGGCATCACATTCTCTCCGCTAACACACACACCTGTCAAGGTTTCAGTGATGGCTCTCATTACAGCCCCAACACAGCCAACACTGTGGTTAAGTATAATGAAGACATTATGAGGTGTTCACAGAGAGATTCAGCTGGAGGGAGAGATCTGTCAGAGAAGCAGCACACGAGATTAAAATCACTGGCATATTGGATGACTTTAATAAGTGGAGACTGATGAACAGTACACTTGCGCGCACACACACACACACACACACACACACACACACACACACACACACATTTACATTTAGGCATTTGGCAGACGGTTTCATCCAGAGCGACTTACAAAAAGTGCTTTGAGGTTTCCGTCACTGGATAAATACTTACACTGGGTTAACAGGTTACTAACTAAGAGTCATCGGGAGTTGGAGGGGGGTTGGATTAGTCCAAGTATTGAAGAAACACATGTGTCTGTATGAGTCATGATTTAAAGATTGTCAAAGACTCTGCTGTTTGGACATCTAGCGGAAGTTCGTTCCACCACCTAGGTGCCAGAACAGAATGGTGTGATATGATTAGTTAATTAAGTAATTACCCTTGGTTCATTTATTTCCATTTGCTTCTTTTTTTACATAAATCCTAATTCTTATTTTCACATATGATGTTTTACGTAATTCATTTATATATATATATATATATATATATATATATATATATATATATATATATATATGTGTGTACAGTGGAACCTTGGATTACGAGCATAATTTTTTCCGGAAGCGAACTCGTATTCCAAAACACTCATAAACCAAATCAAATCTTCCCATAAGAAATAATGAAAACTCAATAATTAATTCCACAGCCTAAAAATATAAATACAGAAAAATAATTAACACAATATATAAAGTAAAAATAAAACAAATTAACCTGCACTTTACGTTTAAAAAAAGTTCAAATAAATCCCAACAGATAAGTGTTTCCCTTGTTTGCACGCATGCGCCGTGTAATTCTGTATGTGGAATTAGCCCCTTCCCTCACCTCGTCTTACACAGTAAAACTCCTCCTCCCTCCTTCCCCTCGCTTTTGTGTGTGTGTGTCGGCACTCGTAAACCAAGACATGCTCGTTTTTCAAGTCAAAATTTATTAAAGATGTTTGCTCATCTTGCGGAACACTCGTAAACCGAGTTACTCGCAATCCAAAGTTCCACTGTATATATATCTATATATCTATATATCTATATCTATCTATCTATCTATCTATCTATCTATTTTTACATCTGATTCTTTACACAAGATTCACTTACAGTATTTTTGCACTGGATTTTTTTTTTTTTTTCACAATTTATTCATTTTCAGATCTGACCACTTTTTCACACAGGGCCATGTACAGCAGTAGTTTTGGATTTTGTTTTCACTTAATAATAAAAACCTTCATTTACAAACCGCATGGTATGTACACTTGTGTTGTCTTTGACTAATATTTAAGTCTGTTAAATAATGATCTGAAGCATTTGGTAAAGTAGACATTACTAATACATGGTGATTTATTTCCATAAAGAAGTAAAGAAAGTAAAGAAAGTTAAATAAAATAAAGAGAATTTCCAATCTTTGATTGGATTCTGATTGGTCGAAAGTGGTTGATTAATTTTCCTTAATAGTGGATAGTAATGTTCTCTGACAATAGTGCTGCTATTAATGCGTCTGTAGTAAGGAGTCTCCAGTTTTAATGAATAAAAAGTGTGACAAACACTCTTTCACACCACTGCACTGTAATATATAATCACATATAATTCTTTTACTTTATTTATTTATTCAATCATTCTTTTACATGTTTTTTTTTTTTGAGGTGCAGATCCACTTTATCTTACCCCCCCCTCCCCCCCCCCCTTTTCACCTTTGTATTTTTTTTTATTACATAAAACGAGGGTGAATTTAATATTTTAACTTCATTATCTGGATCAGCGTGAAACTGTATGTTCTTTTTTTCCCCACAGATTCTATTAGCATGATTCATTTGGCCAGACTGACCTTCGTGAAGAACTAATGATGCATTTGTAGGAACCCCAAAAGTAGGGTTTTGTTTCGAAAACAGGACAGATTGTGTTTTTCTTCAACCGAATTGGATTGGCCTGGATTCGTCTAGGATTCAAGACAGCACGTGACGGACACTGAGTCTTCGTGGTGTTCGGTAACTTCATCATTGTTTCATTGACTCATCGGAGAAAGTAAGTAGACTCCTTCTCGTGTGGGATTTACAGTTGGAATTCATCGTCTGTTTAAAGTGCACCAACGATATGGGCCCCAACGATAGCCGTCGCTCCAACTTGTGAACTGTTTGACGGACTCGTGAACATTGAAACTGTTTGACTGACTTGAGTATACTTTGAACCGAGCCGAATCAGTAGCTAATATCTTTTTTTGGGAAAATAGGGGGGCGTTATTGTTTTATTTACTGCTTTTATTTTGTTGCTGTGAAAAGAAAACTATTCCATTATTGTAAAGCAATAAATCTTTTTTTTTTTTCTCTCTCTCTTTACAATTAGTATTCTGCCATTTCATTGAGTCTAGGAAGTTCATTCATTTAGGAGGAAACTTAGGAGGTATTGCAAAAGTTTAAACAGAACGTAAAGAAACTACCGGCCGAATTCACCATCTAACTGCCGGGGATCCCGGACTCTTGTGGACTCTTGTGGACTAAACAATTGAACCCCATAGTGTTAAGAAAAGGGTTCGACATTACTCATGTGTTACTCATAACACTGTTACATGTCTACTTGTTTCATCCTCATGCGCGAGTTGGGATGAGTTCGCTTCCCCTACACTGCTGCGAGCGTTAATCCTGACCCGAGTTTCTTCCTGATGTGTGCGCTAATAATGCATAGTGATTTATTTTAATAAAGAACTAAAGACAATTTGAAGACTTTTGTTTCAGTGTGGAATCCTGGATTCTGATCGGTCGGAAGGTGGTTGGTTCGTTTTCCGTAATAGTGGCTCTGACAGTAGTGCAGCTATGAATGTGTCCGTTGTAAGGAGTCTCCAGTTTAAATGAATAAAACCATAAAGAAGAATGTCCTCCATGTCACTGGAAGACAGTTTGCCACATAGCGTTCGTTTCCTCCACGCTGTATTGAGTATCAGATAATGCGCTGTGTTATTTATTTACTCTGTGCGAAGGAGAATATTTTCCGTCTCCTCCAAGCCGTGCTGTGTGGGAGTGAGCCAGCTCCAAATCTGTTAAGTTGGGTTATTTATTTATTTATTTATTTATTTATTTATTTATTTATGCATTTGTTTATTTATTTATTTATTTATTTATTTATTTTTCTTCACAAGGGTTATGAGATGCCAGAGAGTGGTGATGAAAATCTCCATCCTCCTCTTCCTCCTCCTACGGGTCCTTCCAAAATCACTCTGAGTGTAGGAGGCAGGTAGGAGGGAGAACCCGATTCTCCTCGTCTCTCTCTCTCTTCTCTGTCCCTCTCAGGTTTCTTTTTCTTTCCTGCCCTTCATCTGTCTTACTCTCTTGTTTATTTCCTGTCTCGCTCTCTCTCTCTCTCTCTCTCTCGATCTCTCTGAATCTTTCTCACTATTTTATCCTCTACATCTTTCCATTTCAAGAGGAGCGTAGGCAGTTAAAGTTTTCGTTGTTGTTGTTGTTGTTGTTTTTTTTGTTTGTTTGTTTGTTTTTTTTCTTTCGAGACAACACCTCACACTCGGTCCCTGACCGGTGTCTCTGAAACGTGATCTCATACACCCTCTAAGAAAAGACCTACTGTACTGTACCTTTAGAGTGTGTGATGATTGCGCAACTAACGCCTTCTGTTATTTAGAAATGGGTGGCATGTTGGTTGAAACACCCAGTTTTCATCCGACGGGGCACGTTTATTCCTAACGTGTAGCACTTTGACATGAAAGGAGACGTGAGGAGAGAGAATGACCAGATGAGCTGTCATCGGTTAGAGAGGAAAAAAAGAGGAAGAGGAAATGTCTCTCTGAAGACAGATGGTATTTTAGGGGGACATTTGAATTCTAACACTGACTTTCTTTTTTTCTTTTTTTTCCTTTGTGTGTGTTTTTATCCTGAAGACTCTGTGTCCGCTCCTCTGAGGTTCTCCAGTAGGTACAGCTGTCTGGTGCAGAAATGACGTCCCAGTGCGATGCAGTCTTTCACCAATCACTTGGAAAAAAAAACAAAACAACATGTAAATAGATGTGACAGGACAGGAGAAGAGACTGAAACCAAGACAAAGACAAAGACAAAGGCTTTGATCAGTCTACCCTGATCCACCTGAAAGGCTGGTTTCTTATACACAGGTGACAGTACACGGGTACACAACAAAAAAACAAACAAACAACAAAAAAAAAAACACGGTTCGAATTCAGGTGTGAAAGTGGATCCTTATGTAGAATATGATGTTATTTTATTGTCACGTTATGGTATTGTTAGTAAATAAAGCATGTTTCCCCTGTACAATAAAATTCTTCCACAATAAATGTCACACACCAAAAAATATATAGAATAGATGAAAAAACTATTTATAAAGCAACACTGAGGGGGAAAAAACAAATTATAATATAAAGCAAAAGAATAGCTTTAAAAGCAGCGTGTGAAAATATATACTGTAAACAAATAAACTGGACATATGTATGCAGAGGGGAGTACAATACATACATTAAATATACGCACTACTGGTTCAGACACATCATATCCATAACGCATTAATGTCACATCCAGTATGCCAGTTATTTCTTAATGATGCATCCTCCAAACAATAAAAAGTCTCTCTTATGTTTTTTTTTTAAATATGATGTTTTCAGATTTTTGTGCCTTCGTGTCTTGTCCGTGAAAAAGGAAATGCAAAAAGCAATTAGCACGTACAGTATGTACACTGTATTGCCAAAAGTATTCGCTCGAATGCCTTGACATTTTAATGTGACCTTAATCCACAAGGTTTAATACGCTATTGGACCCGCCCCTTTTGTAGCTATGGCAGCTTCAGCTCTTCTGCTCTTCGGCTTTCCACAAGGTTTAGGAGTGCGTTTATGGGAATGTTTGACCATCTTCCTAGAAGCGCATTTGTGAGGTCGGACACCGATGTTGGACGGGAAGGCCTGGCTCGCAGCCGCCGCCCTAGTTCATCCCAAAGGCGTTCTATCGTGTACCAGGTTAGTCAAGCCCTTTCCTTCCAAACTCGCTCAGCCATGTCTCTCCAGACAGCTGGAAAAGTGTGGTTCCCAAACTGTTCCCACAACGTTGGGAGAAGGAAATTGTCCAAAATGCTGAAGCATTAAGAGTTCCTTTCACTTGCAGTAAAGCTCTGTTTTGCTGTGTGCACAAAGACTTCCCAGGTCACATGCATGTGCATACCTACTGTACAGTATAAGTGCACAGCATTACTGCGAGAAACACTTTACTACTGCTGCAGGCAATTAATATCGCCAGGAACGTTAGTGGAGACAGATGTTCAGAATGAAGAGACACACAACATTGACATATTTATGCTAATATGTTTTTTTACAGAAAACTTAATATAACCCATAAAACAAAAGTAGAGGCTTTCAAGGGAGCTCTTGTTCTTTTCTGGGGAACCGAGTTACCCTTAGATCCCTTGCAGCCATTTGAGCCATGTTGGACATGTCGGGGTGTGGCTGCTCCTCCGTCATCTCTCCCCAGCTGGCCAGCGTTCACAATTTTTGATACGAATCTGTAACCGGGCTCACATGCATCTTCATGCTCTCCAATACCACAGGTAGCAGTATCTACCAAGCTGGTTTGGGAGTCGGTCATAAGCACAGAAGGAGAGTACAAGAAATCCAACCTTCACGCTACAGTATGCCTAACGGTGCTGATATTTCAGGGGAAAAAGTCAAGAGTGAGACGACCGGCGCTGATGTTGTCGCAAATTATACAATAACAGTCCGCTTCCATGTTCAGGTCTAATTAGCTTTCAGATTCGCTTCGAGCTGCGCCCAAGTATAGCATAGCATGCTTGAGACCTGAGCCCGGTATCCCGATCCATGCCTAGGCGCGATGCAAAGCGTTTATATAACACAAAAGTACTGAACTTTGGGGTCAAATGGGGTCAATCTGTCCTTTAGCTGTCCTGAGTGTGAAAACAGCCTTCGTCCGGTGCTGTAGAGCTCCGGCTCGTCCTGTACCACAGTGGAGAAGTGGTGACGAGCACACACTTTTACTTGCCCTCATTTTCATCGACGGAAAAAAAGGAGCAGACGTTCTGTTCCTGTCTACATCATCAGAGTGTGTGTCATAGCCCGAGGGAGGCAGAATCACCAGCGGCGCTCCACTCAGTGGCTTCTGGTCTTATTAGTGCATTTCTTTGAGAAATGGTTAAAATTATAACGTATGTTGTGTGAGAGCGGGAATATATTGTATATGGCTTCTCCGTTTCTCCTGTGCAACGTTCGGTACATTCTAAGTGAACTCCAGGGGGAGCGAACAGCCGTAACGACCCCAGCGTCAGACGTGCAAATGTCTCCAGAGCTCAAGTAAATGAAAATAGATTACATCGCCTCTGCGCTCCTCACATCCCGCGGCTTCAAACCTCATGCGTCTACCCCTCTGTTCGGTTCAATTAAACCGAACCGGGGCTTGTGTGCACTATTCTGAAATTCAGCAGCTCTGGTTATTAAATGTTGAGCTTGGAATTGGTCGGAAGGTGTTAATTAATTAATTAATTCGTTTTATTGTTGTAATTAACAGCAGCTCTGAACGTCTACGCGTCGATGGTGTGATAGGGCATTATGGTTGCTATGGTAACAGACTTGTACTGCACACGGTCCTCATAGATGGCTTAGAAAACGAAATCACTTTGATTTGAAATACATTTCACTTCCTAGGGAGATGTAGTGTTTCATACCTTGTTTTTCCATTTTGCTTTAAAGAATCATATTAAGATTTAGATTTTTTTTGTTGTTGTTGTTGTTGTTGTTGTTTAATCATCAATTTAGATTCTTAGCACCTTTTTCATGTTTATTGTCTTTTTCCATCATTTAGATGATTTTTTTTTTTTTTTGCTGAGGAGCGTGCTTACAAGAACTTGTAAGATGTAAGATGTACCATTTATGTATTAAGATTAAGTTGTATGAAATAAATTAAAATGTGCAGGATGTTGTATAATGGAATGCACTTAATTGTATTAAATTACTTTAACCTTAATATGCATTTTTCGAAAAAAAAAAAAAAAAAAAAAAAAAAAAATTTATTTATTTATTTATGATTGTTTTAAAATAATATTAGATATAACACGGTGCAGAAGTCTTGAGGCCTCGCCTTTCTTCATGTATTAATTTTTTAAATCTGAAAAATATGAGAATTTTTAGTTTTTACTGTGACAGGCTGCAAAGTGCCTAATGATTTAACAAGTTAAACACGGGTTGTTTGTGTAACAGCCTCAGCAGCGACCTCATTTCCCCTCTCGTCTGTTCCGACCACTCAGCATTCAGCATCACCAGTGAACTAATCACCGGCCTGATCATCTGTCATCATCTGCACCTGTTTCTTAGTTAGATGTTTTAATTTACATTTTACATTTAGGCATTTGGCAGACTGTCACGAGCAACCGAGGGATGAACAGAAAAGCCTTAGCAGTTAGCCCGTGTAGCGTGGATGGTAAACCCAAACGCGGAAGCAGCGCGAGTAGGCAGGATAACCACGCGATTAGTTTCAGAACTCTCTTACACAAAGAGCAAGGATCTACACAAATAAACCCGCGTTCTAGCAACACACACTCAATCAAAGAAGCAACCAGAATCGGTGAGTACTCACAGAATAGTCGGCGAAGCGTCAGACAAGGCATGGGCGAACTCAATGACTGAGCAATGTGAAGCGCCATTTTGTCTCCTTTTATGCTTCCTGAAAACCCGACCGTATTACTCCCGGGTCCTAGTGCCGGTCGTGTTACGAGTGTGCATGACACAGACGCTCTTATCCAGAGCGACTTACAAGAAGTGCTGTAAAGTTTACATCACTGGATAGATACTTACACTGGGTTAACTAGGTCAATAACTAAGTGCCATTAGTCTAACACAACTGGGAAGAGGGTTTTTTTTTGGGGTGGGGGGGGGTTTAGTCCTGTAAGTACTGGAGAAATAGATACGTTTTGAGTCGTCGTTTTATGATTCATAGGTCACTGTGGCTTAACAAACAAAAACATTCCACTGCAGCTGATCAGTTACAGGGACTAGGCTTAAAATGAGAGACCAAAAAAAAAAATACCTCAAGACTAGATGAAAAATACAAGAAAATCTAACTCTTTGGGGGGGAAAAAAAAGTAGGAAATAAGAAATTAAGGGTGTCAAGACTTTTGCACGGTATTTACTTTAGTGCACATTCTCAATTTATACATGATATTTTTTGACATTGCAGATGATTTTAATAATTAGAATATTTAGCCTAAATAAATAAATAAATAAATAAATAAATGAGCAAAACATGTGCTTATAATAATTCAATTATAACCCGAATCTGAAAACCATCTTCGTATACATAAACATCGGAACATAAAGGTCTTAAATTTTCTCTAATTCATTTCCCCATCTTGTTAATAATTTTGTAGGAATCTTTTGATCTGATCTCTGATCTTCAGAGTCGTGAGGCATTACGTAATGTAAATTTCATTCACGCAATATGAAATAGAAATGACTTGTGCACCCTGGTGGAACAGAACAAAATCCGACACTATTTTCAGTTCTGCAAACACACATGGGGTTTCTCCCTCCCACAAGGGTGCGTCCCTCCACCCCTCCGTTGCTCCATCTCCCTCGCGGATGTGTGAAGGTGGATTCCTCGGATACCTCGACACGCCTCTGCCTGCACTTTCCTCATACACACATACTGTACACTCACACAGCGCACAAATCTGAGAACAAACTAAGAATAAACTAAAGGGGGGAAAAAAAATCACTTTACCTCTATAGTTTCACGTTTACTTTTTTTTTTCTTTTTTTTTTTTGTACCTGTTGTACCTGTTGCTTGTTATCATGTTTCGTAGAAGAAGAAGAAGAAAAAAAAAATCTACTATCTAGCCGTTAGCCCTGAAAATATGTTCTAGAATCTTGAAGCATTATGTAATGCATTCCACATATGTTTGACAGTATAGTCTCTTTTCTCTTTCTCAGTACTTCTATAAAAAGACATGCTGCACACTGTGGCATTATGAGCACCTGCATGGTGATATAATATAACAGCTCCAAGCTAACAGTTCGTCAGGGGATGACGTGGACATTTTTAGCCAAAGAAGCTGCACGCTAAGGAAAGCTAGCTGAGTCACAGTGTGATGTAGAGAGTTACCTTAATGTAAGGTAGCGTTTTGTTTTGGGCTGATTTTAAATTATGAAATACAAATTAGCATCTAGAAATACAAGCTAGCATGAGTTAAGTTGGCTGATGTTAGCAATTCTTCGCTTCTTGCGAAGGCACAGGGCCACAGAGGGTATTCCTGGCCAATAGAGGGCAGTAGGCAAATTTTCAATTATGGCAAAAATCGATTGATAAACTTTATCTTCCTGATCCTCCAACAGAATTGAAAAAGCTTTAATCCTGAAAATTGTTTTAAATCAGTATAATGAACACACTCCCTTGCTGGATCATTCAGTTGTTATAGAATTGCATGTATACAGTAATATATGCACTATTATTATTATTAGTAGTAGTAGTAGTATTATTATTATTGTTGTTGTTGTTGTTGTTAGCTGCTGGAAAAGCCAGCAAATGTGAGTGACTTTTTTTTTTACTACATCCCAGAATCCTCTTTTTTTTTTTTTCTACTTTTTTTTTTTTTAAAAAGGATTTTGGCAGAGTTTTGCAGACTCTTTGCAGAATCCTTGGAAACAAACTAGAAAGCTGAAAATATACAATAAATAAAAAAGAAATATGAATCAATCAAATCACTAAAAATTGTCTCTAGAGTCTGTTTTGTAGGGCTCTTCAACCAACTTTAACCAAACTTGCTCGTTGCCTCCAACCGACATTAATCATCATTATCTTGCAAATAGCTATTATTTATAATAAACAAATAGGGGGAAATTATTCTGTGAAAAACAGGTGTCGAACAAGTTCCCCTTATTTAAGGATAAATGCAGAAAAGGTTGTCGTGTGCACTCCTCTCTGAAAATCAGAGTAAAATGGGTCGTTCCAGACATTGTTCAGAAGAACAGCGTAGTTCGATTCAAAAGTTGATTAGAGATGGGAAAACGTACAAAAAAGTGCAAAATCATCATATGCTGCTCTGCAAAAATGATACCAAATGCTTTAAAATGAAGACCAAAAAACCCCAGAAAGACGTGGAGGAAAACGAAAAACTACCATTCGAATGGATGGAAGAATGACGAAATTGGCAAAGACTCAGCCAATGATCAGTTCCATCCTGATCAAAGAACATCTAAAGTCACCTGTGAGTGCTGTTACCATTTGAAGACGGCTAAGTGAAGCCAAGCAATCAGCAAGAAGCCATCGCAAAAAGTCCCATTGTTGAAAAAAAGACACGTGTGCTGAAGAGGTTACAGTTCGCCAAAAACACACTGACTGTCCTAAAGAGAAACGGCGCAATATTTTGTGGACTGATGAAAGCTAGATTGTTCTTTTTTGAGTCTAGAGGCCGCAGACAGTTCGTCAGACGAAACCCCAAACACTGAATTCAAGCCACAGTACTCTGTGAAGACAGTGAAGCATGGAGGCACAAGCAGCATGATATGGGGACGCCTCTCGTACCGTGGTGTTGGGCTGATTGATCACATTTCAGGGATCATGGATCAATTTCAGTACATCAGAATACTTAAAGAGGTCATGTGGCCTTATGCCGAAGAGGAAATGCCCTTGAAATGGGACCACGAACACACCAGTGAGCGAGCAGCATCTTGGATCCAAGACCAACAAGATGAACGTTATGGAGTCGCCAACTGTTTCTGAGATAAAACCAAGAAATGCAGAGGAACTGAGGCGTGTATTACAATTGTCTTGGGCTGAATACCTGTTCAAAGGTTCCAGAAGTTGGTTGTTTGACTCCATGCAGCACAGATGTGAAGCAGTTCTCAGAAACCGTGGTTATACAACTAAATATTAGTCCAGAGATGCACAAGAAAGATTAAACGTCAAGCCTTTTTGTTTAATCGGTAAATTCATCATTTTGTATTTTTTGTATTGTATTTTTTTTTTAAGCAGACTAATATTTGTTTTTCTTCACTTTCTGTAAGCTAATAATACATTTAGCGCATTTTTTCTTCATGCTGTGATTCAGAATAGAACGTGCAGGGGGTCCAATGCATTTGTTGATTTAGATTAAGTTATTATATGGATATGGAGCTTTACTCACTTTTTTCAACACACTGCTATTATTTTGAACACAACTGTTTATCTATCTGTCTTGTATCCTATAATTAATTATCTTGGCGTTATGTTCAGATAAATTTTTGTGATAAGTGTTAGCGATCCTCTGCCAGCTTGCATTACTCTGAAAAACCTCCAGTTCCTGTAAAAAGCAAAAACTTTTTTAGAAGGATGTTGATTTAGACTTTCTTTAAAATAAACACTGTTGTGTCTGTGATTATTTATCAGGTTTTCTCCCATCACTAACATGTCTAACGTTTGCTTGTGGAATAAGAACCATGCTCTGAGATGTGTGGTTCTGAACGTGTGTGAAGTGTGTGAACTTTAATCCGAGATGCCGAGCGAAGCAGCCCGCTTTAGAGAAATGACTCAGAAAATCCATTCATCTCATCAGGACTGTGATAATAGACATGTCAAACCTGACACGCGTCCATTTCTCTCTTTCTCGCCTTCTCTCTGTAAATGTCAGTGGAGTTTAATGGTAAGCATGTGGCTGTTAGCAGCGAAATGTCACATCATGAAACACTCAGTGAGCCGTGACTGCTTTTCAGTCTCGCTCGAGATATCAGACGAGGCGAAGCAGCGAGAGATGAATGTGCAGATAACGTTCCTTCACCTGAAGGCGGAAGAATGGCAGGTGCTGACGACCCAGAGAGCTGCTCCTCTTTAGGCCCTTGGTGATGAAAGTATGCAGTCAAGCTGAGATGAACGAATGCTAATTTATAGCAATTTCAATTTAAACCAAATCATATTTTCCCATGAGAAATAATGGAAACTCAGATTATTCATCCCACAGCCCAAAAAAATAAATACATAACTAACACAAAAATAAAATAAAAAAAATTTAATCAACACAAAATATAAAGTAAAAAAAATTTTTTTTTTAAACACAAAATATAAAGTAAAAATAAAACAAATTAACCTGAACTTTACCTTAAAAAACATAAAAAAAATATAAAAAATAAATCCAGACAAGTAAGCGTTCTGTTTGTGCGCGCAGGCGCTGTGTATATGTGTGTTTGTGTGTAAAGCTGAAGTAAGTGTGTGTGTGTGTGTGTGTGTGTGTGTGTGTGTGTGTGTGTGTGTGTGAAGGGGCATGGTGGTGTCCAATGACGCATGCGCACACAGACACAAATGCAGTGCCGGCTGAGACACAGATAGAAATTGGATCTTTAACCTTTCTAATGAGACTTTCTTTTGCTTTTTCGCACACATGTGTTATAATAAACAGTACACGCGAGCGCTGTACACACACACATACAAACACAAAATAAAACATGTTTTACGTGCACACACAAACACACGTGGTCACAGTGATAAAGTAAACAGTACACGCGTGCATGGATGTTGATTATACCAGTAAGAGACGAGCACTAAGACCCAGCAGGGGAGACGATTACACACAATTCCGCAGAGCAAGAGAGAAAAACACCATTGGCTCAGTTGTGATCATGTGACGCTCAACGTTAGAACAAGAAGCGCACATGATAAATGTTAACTCGGTAAACTCGTAAACCAAGACTTGTTCGTTTTCCAAGTCAAAACTTATTAAAAATCTTTGCTCTTCTTGCGTGCCTCGCAATTCGAGGTTCCACTGTATAAAAGCAGTTCATTTAATTAAGTTTAAATACAATAGCTACTCATGGAAACCTTAGGTAGGTTGTTCATGACAAAATCTTCTCATGATTTATAAAAATTTTGAACAAAAATCCAGTTTCAACATTCTGCCCTAATCCTGTCTTCAAGGTACGCGAACTTCGGGTCACGTTAAGTGATGTCTGTGATTATAGTATAGGAAACAGAATACATATACAGAATTCTAAAAAAAAAAATATCCGGGTTCAAAATAAGATAATGAAGGTTTAATTATTACAGCACAATTATTATTTTGTTTTTATTTTTCAAATATCCTAGTTTGGGGTCGGAGCGCAGGGTCAGCCAGGATACATTGCCTACTGGAGCAGATAGGGGTAAGGGCCTTGCTCAAGGGCTCAACAGTGGCAACTTGGCAGTGTCAGGGCATGGATCCCGACTGTCTAATCAGTAATCAGGTAACCCACAACCTTTTTGAATCACAACAAATCAAGCAATTAATCAATCAATCAATTAATTAATATTATATGTGTAGAAAAATCAACAGTTTAAATACAGTAGATAACAAAAATGTATTATTGCATTTTTACCATTCATGTCTAAATAATATAACATTGATAGAGTGCACAACTGTATGTAGTTTAAAACTGTTTAGGACTCAAGTTTATATTTTTTATTGTTTATTTTAATGTGCTCATTATGTTTCCCAATTAGTTCGCTAAAACCTAACTTGAATTTACTTTCAAAAAGTCTAGATAGCGTGCCTGAAAAGGTACATTCATTAATAATGTTATATTTATGTATTTAATATAATTACATTCGGCATTATACATCATATTTGACATCCTGCGCTGCCTCACCTTTCCACTTTCCAATAATCCATGCAATCACTGTAATTTGTATGCTCTTCCATATCATGTGCAATATAATTTAATTTAACAATACTATACGGAACATCATGCGATATTCCACATCATTGTCGCTATGTAAATTTTACATCAGAATCCGGGTTTCTGCTACTGGTTGCTGCACTTTAGCATTGTTCATGCTATTTATAGTTTGTGGATTTAAAAAAAAATAAATAAAAATTTTCATTACATTTTATTTTATTCATTGCTTGGATATATTTTTTTTACTCTCACACGAATTTCCTCCTGGATTAATGAAGTTTTATCTTATCTTATTTCATTTAATCTTAATAGTAGACTTTAGCATAGCGATATGTGACATCAGCTAAATAGTTTCTCGCTGCGGCGGCACGGTGGTGTGGTGGTCAGCACTGTCGCCTTGCACCGCCAGGGTCCGGGTTCGATCCCCGGCCAGGCTCGATTTCCGTCTCTGTGTGCGTGGAGTTTGCATGTTCACCCCGGTGGCTTGGTGGGTTTCCTCCGGATACTCCGGTTTCCTCCCACAGTCCAAAGACATGTAGGCTAATTGGCCTAATTGGTGTTCCCAAATTGCCCGTAGTGTGTGAATGAGTCTGTGTATGTCTGTGCGCCCTGCGATGGATTGGCACCCTGCCATGTGCCCTAAGTCTCCTGGGATAGGATCCAGGCCCTCCATGACCCTGAATACAGGATTAAGCAGTATAGATGATGAGTGAGTGAGTTTCTCGCTGATAGCAAACAAGAAGAATTTGTTTCGGATTTATGCTGTGAATAAACATATAAACAGTACAGTATAATCATCTCGTGCTCACCATGTACTTTCATGTGAATACAAGCAGACAGCTGACGCACACAGGATTCTCCTCTGTGTATCCAAGAGTAAAATGTAGATTCTACTCTGACATGACTTGATTGTACGTACAGTATGGCTATATCTTCATCTCCTGCTGCAATATAAAGACGTTACTGGTTTACCTGCTCATCGCTTCAGTGAATTGAATCGACCAACAAAAGACTGAATAAATTGCGTGAGTGGTTAAATCACACAGCTCTAATAGATTACAGCAGCAGCTTTGAGTTCCACATTTAAAATATCCAAGTGAGACTGATCACTGCTGGAGTGAGAATTTAAACTGATTTGGGAAAGTGCAAAAAAGTGTTGGTATAAAAAAAAAAAGAACAAAATCATGAGAAAACTCAAATAGGTATGAAGATGACCTCAAGTCAAGTTCCATTCAGACTTTATTCATCATATATACATCACTGCCCTGTGAAATTCTATATTCTTCAAAGATCACAACTTTTTTTTTTGTTAGTTGGCTGGGGTCAGAGCGCAGGGTCAGCCGTTATGGGTTCGGGGTCTTGCAGGGTCCGGGGCCTTGCTCAAGGGCCCAACAGTGGCAACCTCGCGCACAACCTGCTGACCTTCTGATCGGTAACTCGGAGCCTTAAAGCACTGAGCCACCACCTCCCCTCTTACAGTATGTGTGGGAGAATGGAGATCTACACAGCATTGTGCTGTCCATTTATAACAGAGTGAGAAAAAGAAAAGAAAGAAAAAAAAAAAAAATAGTCCACAGTCCAACTTAACCTGTATCTAAGGAACTTTAAAATGCAGATTAGGATACACTGTTTAATGCAGAACTGGCTGATATTCTGTGTGTGTGTGTGTGTGTGTGTGTGTGTGTGTGTCCGTCCTGCATCTGAAGCTCACACAAATCCAAATCAGAGTACATGTTGGATATATCGACCTTTTCTTCACCGAGTTGATGTTGAGTGTGTGTTTTGGCAAAGTCCAGGATGCTGCGAGTTAAACTCTTGAACCGTGTGTACTAAACTGCCTCAACATGATCAGCATAAAACTCAAGAAAGCGCTGTTTTGTTTTATATTAAAGCCGACGATACACAAGAAAGAAAAAAAAAAAATAAATAAAAAAAAGACATATGAAATAACACAAGCGTATAGAATGTCTTTGTTTTAAAAGGCATACAGATGTATAAGGTGTTATAAAGCTGCAGGTGTATAAATAAAGTATTGTAAAGCATCACGCCGAGCTGGAGCTGATGTATGAATAAGAATGTGCGCTCCAGTGCCGTAGGTCACGGATGCCTAACAGTAATTGCAGAGATTCAGCTGAGAAATGAAAGCTGTCAAATCAATGTCTTGTTGTGACAGAGAGAGAACAAAATCATTACAGGAGAGGTTTATCTGATGAGACGAGATGGGAACGTGTCAAACCACTACACACACACACACACACACACACACACACACACACACACACACACACACACACACACACACAACCACCACCACCACCTCACACACACACACACACGGGTCAGGGTCAGGTTGCGTTTGAGCTCTCTGCCTGAAATAGCTATAAACTGTGTTTCTTACACAACACAATCTTCACTACCGCTCCAAGTCTTTGTGTTTTTGATGATTGAACGGTCCACAGTTGTGTACAGTATAAGAACACCATGACCACGACTAGAATCATGGAACTAATGAATGCACCATATTATCTTATTCACTCGCTTAATGTTTAATAATGAATTAAAATGCTTTTTTTTTTTTTTTACTGACCTCTGCAGGACTTTGTACGTCCAATGTTTATTAGTATGTTTTAGGAAAGAAATTCTGACTAGACAGAGTAAAGGAGAAAATATTTTCATTGTTCAATGTCCAATAGATCTTAGAGCAAGTGTTTACGCCTGCCATACCGTCCGAAACACCGCGCATACTTAAAGGGAGGTTCTTGCACTACAGACTAGCCAAGATGAATGAAGGCAAAATGTGCTTGATGCTAGCTCTGCGATATACGCAAAGTTCGCGAAACGGAGAAGGAGGAAAAGGGCCGTCATTGCAGCCTGCGCATATAGACGGTCATTCATTGTGTCCTCAAGCATTCAGAGGAATGTCTGAATTTAGTAATGAAGTACTGCCAAGTAATCAAGTACTGATGTGCTGTCTCTTCTCTTTACTCAGCTGAATGGTTCTTGCCACACTGTAAACCCGATTAAGTTGGCAAAACTCGAAATATTTGAGGTAATCAGTTACATCAATTTTTTTTTTTTTTTTTTTAAATAATGACGTTTCCAATTTTACGTAAACAGAACTATCAGTTTTTGAGTTTGTTGAACTTGTTGCAAATCTAATAAATTGTTGCTGTTGTCACGACAGCAGACAATCCGGCTCGGGAATCGAACCTGGGCCTTTCGCATGGCAGGCGAAACACCTCCCACTGAGCCGCCAGTTGTCAGGGATTACCCCTAGAGGGCGCCAACGCGCCCAGAGACTTCCTTTGATTTTCTGTTTTCTTTGTGTCCTTTTCTGTGTAAAACTCCATGTCCCAGAATGCACCTCGGTCAGGTGATGGGAGCGCTCACCTGAACCGAGCTTGCTCATTAGTTTGATTATAAATGTTCTTGAGTTTCACCAGTCTAAGTCTTGCATCTGTTTGATTAGGGTTGCTGTTAATTTAGGGTTTCTCCTAGTTCCATGTTTCTCCTAGTTCTTTGTTAGCTCCTAGCCTTTTGTTAGCCCCTAGCCTTATGTTATCTCTTAGTCTGTTACGTATAGTTTGTCTCCAGTTTGATCTGTCATGTTTTGTTTATGTCCTTGTTAAGTTTCTGTTCAGTTCCCCTTGTGTTTGTGAGTATTAAAGGACTTTCACCCGCACGTCACCTCTGCATACATGCCTCTCCTTCTACCCACGTACAGCACCCGTTACACCAGTACGCTATAGGTTTTAAGTTGGTGGAACTTTAAGGTGACAGTCACTGTTACTTAAGTACTTACGATTACTTCAAATATTTAATTTGTTCAGCACAGTTCAACTTGAAAAGTGTCATTTCTACAAACTCATAAATACCAAAAAGTTCTGAATACTCAAAGGCCAATTAATTTGGCCTAATTGCAATTATTTAATTTAACAGTACTCAATGTGTTTAATGACTTTGAGCATTAGGGTTTACAGTGCATGATATAGATTTGCACAGTATTCGTGGTAGCACTGTAGTAGAAATATAACCAATTAACTCTTAATTGGCAAGAAACAGCTCTGAATTGAAAACCATTCCAGGTTGTGAATTTGGTGACAGGATGCCACAATATTATCATTCCAACACTCACCCCTGGTCTTTCCCCCCCCAAGAAACACCAGAAAGTAAGTTAATAATCAGTTCATTGTTAGTAGGCAACACAGTGTAGTAGTGGTGACATCGTGGCCTCTGACCTCCAAGGTCGATAGTTCAATTCCCACCTGTATGGATGGAGTTTGCATGTTCTCCCTTTGCTTGGGAGGGTTTCCTCTGGGTGCTCTGGTTTCCTCCCACTCGCCAAAGAAATTCGTTTCAGTTGAAATGTATAGCACTTTCAACAATTCGCAAAGCAGCTTTACATGATCAAAATAAATTATGGAAGTTTGTATGAAATGTGAATGTGTATGAATAAAAAAAAAAAAACGACAAGATTGTCCCTGATGAGTAAGCCAAGGACAACGACGATGGTGGCAAGGAAAAACTCCCTGAGATGGCAGTAAGAAGAAACCTTCAGAGGAACCAGAATCAACAGGGAACCCATCCATCCACTTTTGCGTGACATGCAAGACTTCCAAATGTACTGACTGGTCATTTCAAATTTTCACAAAGTATATACAGTACAGAGCAAAAGTTTGGACACACCTTCCTTCTCATTCAGCGAGTTTTCTTTCTTGTGTTCTTTCTTGTGTTCTTTAGCCCAAACGCGTCTCTTCTGCTTGTTGCCTGTCCTTAGCAGTGGTTTCCTAGCAGATCTTCTAGCATGAAGGCCTGATTCACACAGTCTCCTCTTAACAGTTGTTCTAGAGACGTGTCTGCTGCTAGAACTCTGTGTGGCATTGACCTGCTCTCTGATCTGAGCTGCTGTTAACCTGCGATTTCTGAGGCTGGTGACTCGGATGAACTTCTCCTCCGCAGCAGAGGCGACTCTCGGTCTTCCTTTCCTGGGGCGGTTCCGCATGCGAGCCAGTTTCTTTGTAGCGCTTGATGGTTTTTGTGACTGCACTTGGGGACACTTTCAAAGTTTTCCCAATTGTTCCGACTGACTGACCTTCATTTCTTAAAGTAATGATGGCCGCCCATTTTTCTTCACTTAGCTGCTTTTTTCTTGCCATAATGCAAATTCAACCTCTTTGAATGAGAAGGCGTGTCCAAACTTTTGGTCTGTACTGTAAATGTGTGAGCCCTTGCCTTGTAATGGTCTGGCACCCATGCATGGAGTACCCTGTCTAGTGCCCTAGAGTCCCGAGGATAGGCTTCAAGCATCCCATGAACTAGTACATGGTAATCCATATAGAAAATGAGTTAGAATTGAATGTTAGACAGCATTAAATAATGAGTCCCTACCACATGATTCCCTGGGAATTAGTGGTTACTATAGAAACAAGAAGTTAAAGAGTAATAAGGACAATATTGTAAATCGCCAATCTGGATATTTCTCCTCATCTAAAATGTCGTAGTTTTCTGAGACCCAAGGCGGCTTCTGAACTAAAAAGTTAATTTAGAAAAGGAGGAAATAATCTCAGTCCTAATAGATTAAGAAATGTTCGTACTGTTCTGGTATTTACAACAGCATATACACAAGTAACATGAAGTCAAGATGGAGATTTATGGAATTTTTTTTTTTTGTCCTACGGATCCCGACTTTTAGACCAACCACACTGTGCAGGCTAGATATACATAATATAAACAGTACGCTTCTAAACTCTGTGTGAGACGTGGCTACTGCTAGACATTTAGCATTCTTCCCTACGATAAGTGTCTCTAAGCTGCTGCTGATCTGTTGATCGTGTCGGTCCTGACTGCTCCTCAGGTGTCAGGTTTGTGGACCCGATGCTATTCCTCCACTCAGAACACTTTCCTGTGTGTCACTGAGTCATACTGTGTCTCTGCAGGGTTGTTTTTTTTTTTTTTTTTTTTTTTTCCCCTTCAATGCTTCGACAGGATGAATAACTCAGTCTTATCACTAAATAATAACGATAATAAAATACAGTACTGTTGGATTTAATATTCGATCTGGTGCCTAAAATCAAATTCAAACTCAACATTAAGTCTCAAGAGTAGAAGCTCAGTAAAGTGAACATCTTCAGACACTAATATTGTGTTTTCCTGCACGGTGGTTGACCTTTATTACTTATGAAGCTGTTGTTTTACTTATTTTATTTTATTTCTAGCTGAAGCACCTTCAGTGTTTGCATGATATGTGTCTGAAATCTAGCGAAACAGTCGCTGCTCATTTCTGTTTTGGGGTTCAAAAACACTCACTGATGGTGCTGGACCCATGTTGCTTTTCCATCACACACACACACACACACACACACACACACACACACACGCACACATACACAACCAGGTCATGTTATATAGAGAAAAAAACGTAGCATAAAATCCTTTGTCCTGAAGAAGTTACCTCTCACTGAGACTGGAGACTCCTTCCATATATAATATGTCGTTATACAGACACCTTCTTACTTTGGGAAAACTTTTACCACGTCAGCATTTTTAAGTCTGTCCATGTGAGTTGCTAACCATTCCCAAATAAATAATGAGTTTGAGGAAACCAATCGATCACGGCTTAATAGTCGGATAAACCACACACACTACAATGTCCTGAAAATCAATTCCAACACCATCCGATATTATCTCACACAGAGAACATTACACACATGCACAAGCATCTATTACTGAACATACAGTGTTAACGCTGTTATTAACGACGCAGACTGTCTGATGAGCCCACCTAGTATTTCTCACAGTCTGGGACTCTCCTTAACTTTTTCCAAATGATAAACAGTAACTATTAACATGTCTGTTTTTGTACGCATTCTTATTTTATAGCATTTTTTTTTTCACACCTGCACAGCAATTGTACATTCATTTGCTGCCAACTTTACTATCCATTTCCAGCCTACTGTATCTATTTAGCTTTGTTTGACTTTCGATGCTTTTAAGTATTACTTTATCATGTCTGTCGTGCAAGCGATATTATTAAATATCATTTTTGGGGAAATCACAGTCACTGAAGCTTAGATCGAGGGAACGTGAGCAGGCCAGTAAAGCAAGATCTCTTGCGTTTCTCCATCTTTTTCTCTCTCTTACACGGTCTCCGTCTCTCTGTCTCCACTCCGTCTGCACGGACGTCTCTCGTAACCCAAACCCGCCGATCTGCCCTTCAGGAACGAAAGTCAGCTTGACTTCACCGCTGTCCCTCCATCATTCTCCTCGGCTCCCTTCTTTTTCCTCCGCTGTCTTTCTTTGCCGCTCGATTTGGCATCGATTAGCCCGGAGGAGTGACGCCGCATACAGGCAAGGAGCTGAAAGAGGAGAAGGCGTCTCCGCTGGGACACACTCGGAGGAAATGAATAGCCTCTTCCAGCCCGTAGATATCGTTAATGTATTCCCTTATTGATGGAGTGCGATAACATGAGTAGCTTCAGCTTTACTTAACACAAAACATCAATTTTGCCGGGTATGTGCAGGGGTGGAGGTGTGGGGTGGGGATGCGGTAGATAGATAGATAGATAGATAGATAGATAGATAGAAAGACACACGAGGAGAAGGAGGGAAAAATAAGCGAGAGATAATACCCAGATAAAGCAGGGTTAATTGGTTTGAATAAAAAACTGCAGACTGGGAGTCCATTAAAGCTATCTATTACAGACAAATCTGTTTAATTATGTGTAGTAGGAGAATGTTCATTCATCACGATGATGGTCAGTGGTGTGTGTGTGTGTGTGTGTGTGTGTGTGCTCTCAGAGTGTTCTACATTTTGACTCTAGCACATAGTTTCACAGAATGATGTTCATAATTTTGGAAAAATCCAAACATAAACACCACACAAACACAAAACGCCCAAACACCAAACACCCACTCAAACACAAACGTCCATCCAAATACAAACACACACCAATATACACAAACATCAAACACAAACACACACTCACACACAAACATCTGTCCAAAGACAAACACACACTCATACATGCAAACAATCACACAAAAAACATACATAAATACAAAGCAGCACCCACACAAACATAAGCCCACACAAAGCATTTGGCGGACATTCTTATCCAGCATGACTGAGCAATTAATGTTTAAGGGCGCAACAGTGGCCACTTGGTGGTGCTGGAGTTTAAACCTGGGACCTTCAGATCCAGAGTCCAAAGCCTTAACCACTGAGATAAACAAAGACACCCACCCAAAATCAACCGCCTAAACACAAACCCACCCAAAAATCAACTGCCCAAACACAAACACCAACCCAAACATAGAACACCGACCCAAAATCAACCACCCAAACACAAACACCAACCTAAACATAGAACACCAACCCAAAATCAACACCCAGCCAAACACAAACACTCACCCAAAGATAGAATACACACCTAAACACAAACACCCACCCAAAATCAACCGCCTAAACACAAACACCAACCCAAAATCAACCTCCTAAACACAAACCCACCCAAAATCAACTGCCCAAACACCAACCCAAACATAGAACACCGACCCAAAATCAACCGCCCAAACACAAACACCAACCTAAACATAGAACACCAACCCAAAATCAACACCCAGCCAAACACAAACACTCACCCAAAGATAGAACACACACCTAAACACAAACACCCACCCAAAATCAACCGCCTAAACACAAACACCAACCCAAAATCAACCTCCTAAACACAAACCCACCCAAAATCAACTGCCCAAACACCAACCCAAACATAGAACACCGACCCAAAATCAACCGCCCAAACACAAACACCAACCTAAACATAGAACACCAACCCAAAATCAACACCCACCACAAAACTCACCCAACACACACCTAAACACAAACACCCACCAAAAAATCAACCGCCCAAACACAAACACCAACCCAAACATAGAAAACCCGCCTAAACACTAGCACCCACCCAAAATCAACCGCCCAAACACAAACACCCACACAAAATCAACCATCTAAACACAAACACCCATCCAAAATCAACCGCCTAAACACTAACACCCACCCAAAATCAACCGTCCAAACACAAACACCCACCCAAAATCAACCGCCTAAACACAAACATCCACCCAAAATCAACCGCCTAAACATAAACACCAACCCAAAATCAACCGCCTAAACACAAACACCAACCCAAAATCAACCGCCTAAACACAAACACCCACCCAAAATCAACCGCCTAAACACAAACACCAACCCAAAATCAACCGCCTAAACACAAACACCAACCCAAAATCAACCACCTAAACACAAACACCCACCCAAAATCAACTGCCCAAACACAAACACCAACCCAAACATAGAACACCAACCCAAAATCAATCACTCAAACACAAACACCCACCCAAACATAGAACACCCACCTAAACAAAAACACCAACCCAAACATAAAACACCCACCTAAACACAAACACCCACCCAAAATCAACCGCCCAAACACCAACCCAAAATGAACTGCCCAAACACCAACCCAAAATGAACCACCCAAACACCAACCCAAAATCAACCACCCAAACACCAACCCAAAATCAACCGCCTAAACACAAACACCAACCCAAACATAGAACACCCACCTAAACACAAACACCCACCCAAAATCAACCGCCTAAACACAAACACCAACCCAAAATCAACCGCCTAAACACAAACACCAACCCAAAATCAACCACCTAAACACAAACCCACCCAAAATCAACTGCCCAAACACCAACCCAAACATAGAACACCGACCCAAAATCAACCGCCCAAACACAAACACCAACCTAAACATAGAACACCAACCCAAAATCAACACCCAGCCAAACACAAACACTCACCCAAAGATAGAACACACACCTAAACACAAACACCCACCCAAAATCAACCGCCTAAACACAAACACCAACCCAAAATCAACCTCCTAAAAACAAACCCACCCAAAATCAACTGCCCAAACACAAACACCAACCCAAACATAGAACACCGACCCAAAATCAACCGCCCAAACACAAACACCAACCTAAACATAGAACACCAACCCAAAATCAACACACACCTAAACACAAACACCCACCAAAAAATCAACCACTCAAACACAAACATCCACACAAAATCAACCGCCCAAACACAAACACCAACCCAAACATAGAAAACCCGCCTAAACACTAGCACCCACCCAAAATCAACCGCCCAAACACAAACACCCACACAAAATCAACCATCTAAACACAAACACCCATCCAAAATCAACCGCCTAAACACTAACACCCACCCAAAATCAACCGTCCAAACACAAACACCCACCCAAAATCAACCGCCTAAACACAAACATCCACCCAAAATCAACCGCCTAAACATAAACACCAACCCAAAATCAACCACCTAAACACAAACACCAACCCAAAATCAACCGCCTAAACACAAACACCCACCCAAAATCAACCGCCTAAACACCAACCCAAAATCAACCGCCTAAACACAAACACCAACCCAAAATCAACCACCTAAACACAAACACCCACCCAAAATCAACTGCCCAAACACAAACACCAACCCAAACATAGAACACCCACCTAAACAAAAACACCAACCCAAACATAAAACACCCACCTAAACACAAACACCCACCCAAAATCAACCGCCCAAACACCAACCCAAAATGAACTGCCCAAACACCAACCCAAAATGAACCACCCAAACACCAACCCAAAATCAACCACCCAAACACCAACCCAAAATCAACCGCCTAAACACAAACACCAACCCAAACATAGAACACCCACCTAAACACAAACACCCACCCAAAATCAACCGCCTAAACACAAACACCAACCCAAAATCAACCGCCTAAACACAAACACCAACCCAAAATCAACCACCTAAACACAAACACCCACCCAAAATCAACCGCCTAAACACAAACACCAACCCAAAATCAACCGCCTAAACACAAACACCAACCCAAAATCAACCACCTAAACACAAACACCCACCCAAAATCAACTGCCCAAACACAAACACCAACCCAAACATAAACACCGACCCAAAATCAATCACTCAAACACAAACACCCACCCAAACATAGAACACCCACCTAAACACAAACACCCACCTAAACACAAACACCCACCCAAAATCAACCGCCTAAACACAAACACCAACCCAAAATCAACCGCCTAAACACAAACACCAATCCAAAATCAACCACCTAAACACAAACACCCACCCAAAATCAACTGCCCAAACACCAACCCAAACATATAACACCGACCCAAAATCAATCACTCAAACACAAACACCCACCCAAACATAGAACACCCACCTAAACACAAACACCCACCCAAACATAGAACACCCACCTAAACACAAACACCCACCCAAACATAGAACACCCACCTAAACACAAACACCCACCCAAAATCAACCGCCCAAACACCAACCCAAAATCAACCACCCAAACACCAACCCAAAATCAACCGCCTAAACACAAACACCAACCCAAACATAGAACACCCACCTAAACACAAACACCCACCCAAAATCAACCGCCAAAACACAATCAACCGCCCAAACACAAACCACTCATACAAACACTAAAACACCCACACAAATACAAATAACCTAACACAAATAGCGAAGACACAAAAACACCCACCTAAAGACAAACAACTAATACAAAACACCCACTCAAAGATATACAATAACCCCCACACAAACACTTATCAAAAAACAAACATTTAACCACAAACACACACAAACATGAACACTTTCCCAAACACAAACACACACGGAAAACAATTATCCAAACACAACTGCCAACCCAGACTAATTAAGTGTTTGTAGGTTTACATTCATTCATCAGCGTGATAGTCAATGTTGTGTGTGTGTGTGTGTGTGTGTGTGTCTGTATGATATTCAGACAGCCATGAGCAACAAAGTCTTAACTCGTCTCTTGTACATATTTTACACCAGGGTGCTGAACTCTGGAGAAGTAGTTGTTCAGCTCTCAAAATAGTGCGGCTGTGAATCCCAGGTTTATTTAGGACATACAGTAGGAGGGAAGTTGGGGACATGTTGGGGTGTTTCTTCATATCCATGAGACAGTCTGTTCTAAGGTTCTATATAGAACCAGCAATCCATCCTCAAGGGAGACCGTGAGTCTTATGAAGTGTAAGAGTTCTTCAAGTTCTTCGAGGGTCACCTGAACACTTCAGCTTCACACACTTTTTGTTCTGTAATGACCAGGACACACACACACACACACACACACACACACACACACACACACACACACGCACACACTCTCTTCCATACAGCCATAAAATCAATTTCACTACTTTGTTCTATTACATTTCGAATTGATCGCCACTCATACTATCATTTTTCTTTTTTATTTCTTTTTCTTTTTCTTTCACCATCTCTACATGTCTGCCTCTCTCTCCATCTCTTTGTTTCTCCATTTCTAGACGAAGAAAGGTGTACAGAGTAATATAAATGGCATCACTTAGCACATATACAACGAGTAATGATGGTGTAAAAAAAAATTATAGATGTCGCTAAAATGCTAAATAATTGCTTTTCTTGTTTGTCACAGCAGTTTGCTTTTAAGTGTGTATGTTGGGGGGGAGGGGGGGGGTCAAGAGAGGAGAAATCTTTTAGATGATCCAGTTAAAGCCTGACATATTAATTTCTGAAAAAAAACAAACAAAAAAACAATAACAACAACAGGCACACTGGAGCCTTCTGTACACACACACACACACATCTTGCAAACGTTTCGTTTTGATTGATTTGTTATTACATTTCTTCACATTAGATTTTCTTTGATTAACAAGCCATTGCATTTCTGTGACATATCTGCTAGAAGCCTGTCAGTCAGGGAGCTCATTTTAAAGCCTCAATTATGAAAAATGTATATCAGCACTTTACACCACAGTGCTGTTAAGTTCTGCGTTCTGATTGGTGTTGGTTAATTCTGTTTAACAGCATCCCCGATAATAGCACACCTCCAAATCACAGGTTTGTAATAAGCGAAAGGTTTAAGACAGCCGCTGCAGAGCCCTTGCTCTTCTTTTCCCTTACTGCTCCCCCGGAGGAGGAAAGACGACTCTTTTGACTGACGATGGTTTATTGGGTTTCACGTATCGCTGCCTTATTATCGGAAATGCTCGGCATCAGAAATCCGGGTCCATCAACGTCTTCCGTTGATTTCCTCTTCAATAATGCAGGCAGCAGAAAGCAGACGTTCCTCTGCCTGCCAACTTGCCGTTTTCCCCCCTCCTCCACTACACTGTAATCAAAATCTGATTCTGAGTGACGTTCTCAAATGCAAAGTCGAGCCGCGCGTTTTTACTGAATGCCTGGCTCGTGTGACTGACTCATAAACGACTGTCTCCAGGCTGCGTTTCGAATTTCTGTCATGAGACAAGTGCTGCTGTCAGGCGGAAAAGCGCAGAAGATGATGCTTATTATCACAGGATGAGCTGAATACGAAAACACCTGAGGCTAAAGGTACAGGTGAGGAAGCACTGTTCAAAATCAGCCCAATGTTTACAATGAACACCTACATACAAGACGTAGTGACATAAGGCTACATATACAGTTTACACTTTTGTGATTACTGTTTAGCACTAATCACCTTTTTTTTTTCCCCACAAATGAAACGACCCATGACTAACCATTGCTGTTCCTAATAACCAATCACTAATTCCCATTGTTTCCTATGACCGATCCATAGTCACCATTATTTCCAATAACCGATTACTAATTACCATTGTTCCAAACATCAATTAACCACTCATTCATTACCATTGATGCCAGTGACCAATCACTAATCACCATTGTCCTAGATAACCAATCTACCAAAGCCACTAATCACCATTTTTCCTAATAGCTAATGGCTTATGGCCAAATCACTAATCCCAATCTTTCCAAATAGCCAACCAATCACTAATCACCATTGTCCTAGATAACCAATCTACCAAGCCACTAATCACCATTTTTCCTAACAGCTAATGGCTTATGGCCAATCACTAATCCCAATCTTTCCTAATAGCCAACCAATCACTAATCACCATTGTCCTAGATAACCAATCTACCAAGCCACTAATCACCATTTTTCCTAATAGCTAATGGCTTATGGCCAATCACTAATCCCAATCTTTCCAAATAACCAACCAATCACTAATCACCATCGCCACGAATGCACCTCAGTCTTCACTTCTTCATCAGAAGTAAACCTTCCTCCCCATAGGGTTCCTTCAGGGGACCGAAGGTTTTGCAGAGGTTTGACAGTGTGGGCCGAAGTGTGCGGACGTGCATCATCATGCAAGATCAAAACCCCCTTGTACATAAGTCCTCTGAGCTTAATCAGACGTTTAGGCTTCAGCCCTTCACTAAGCGTCTCACTGCAACGAGCACTGTTGATTGTTGAAGCGTTTCCCTGACAGTGTTCCAATACTTCTGGCCCTTGAGAATCCCAGAAAGCTGTAAACATTGATGAATTTTCCATGTTTTGGACTTTATATCTCGTCACCAGTAATGATTATCTTATGGATTATAGTATTGATTGAAATTTTTATTTGCAGATATCCAATCACTTCTGCTTTCGTGCAAATCACAAGCAGGGAATCCGTTTTTGTTCGCACCTGCACAGCAATGACAACAGCCTTGAACGGAAAGCACTGATAAGAGAGTGCAGTCAACAGAGGTGTTACCATAACTGGAGTGGATATCATTTGTATAATTTATGTTTATTATTTGAGATTAATACATTAATGGAATTATTGCACAAATCTACAAGATGTTATACACCATTTTCAATCGTATTGAATTGAAGTTCGGCATAACCAGCTGACCCGAAAAATATATTGCAGGTTTGCAGTGTGGTTTTGGGATGAGCACACAGAACAGGAGGGTAGACAGCGGCTTTATAAAATGTATTCTGTGTCTGAGAGTGTAGCCTGAAATGAAGTGAGGAACAGCAACTGAAATAGGATCGCTCGCTGAAATTGAGACCTAGTACCTGTATAAAAATATGAATACACCATATGAGTGTGTGTGGATGTTCCCCTGTGCTGATATACACCTCACAGCAGCAACCTGAAATGGCAGTGTAGACCAGAATCTGATTATAAATAAATAAATAAATAAATAAATAAACACAACCTTCTTTAACCAGAATGTTACAGAGAGGCCACGGTTACTTTACTGAGACTGACACAGAAGCCTCTGCGCTTTCTGTGACTGAAATTTAAAGGCTCAAATAAACAAAATTGTTATGATAATTAACGTCATTCTAATAATTATGATAAAAAAAAGTACATTAAAATAACATGTAACTCAGATCAATCCAAGCTGTTTAATGTTGATTTATTTCTTGCTGGTTGAGGATAATCATAGGTGGATGGAAACTTTTGCAACATCCCCATCTTGTGGCTGAATTAAGCCATGACATGGGTTAGAGGAGATTTTTCAGGGCTGCATTGAATCAGGAAGATAATATAGACATTATTTATTGTGTTAAATGCTGTCCTATGACTTTTACTAAAGGTTGCTTGTCAGTTATTCAGCTCTTCTCATCATGGTGGACATTTTTTTTTTGTTTGTTTGTCCCGTAAGAATAAGTCACTTTTAAAACATCTACTGCTAATTATTATTATTATTATTATTACTGCTGTTAATTTTATTGTTTTGATCATCATTACTATAATCTTTGCCCCATGATCAGAGGTTGGAAGTAACGAATGACATTTACTCGCGTTACTGTAATTGCGTAGTAGTGTTTTGTGTGTGTGTGTGTGTGTGTGTATGTGTGTGTGTGTAAAAAACTACTTTTCAAAGTAGTTTTTAAAATCTGTAATTTTACTTTTACTTAAGTATGTTTTGTTTGAAGTATTGTAATTCGCTACATTTAAATCATATGCGCTACTGAGTAAAACAAATGAATGAACATGCTAAAAATATTCTGCTAATGCTTCGTTGCGCGCGCGCGTGTGTCTCGTGTCCTGGTCGCGCGCCGCTCCAGACTCCACTCCAGGTTTTCTGACTGTTTCCCCACATCGGCGTCTACCTGACCTTCCACACGGCCACTTCCGCCCTGAGAGTGACGTCATCAACCAGCGCCACCATGTATAAACCGGAGAGCGACGCGGGAAAGAAGAAACAGATTGTGATTTTGGCGTTTTGGTATTTGCTTGTGACTTTTTTTCCTCCCATTGACTTTGATTATTGCTTTGGTTGGTCTTTGTTTATATTTGTAGATAATTTCACTGTATGTTTGTGCACTCATCAGTATTAGGAGCGTGGCTGCCATTTATTTTGGGAAGAGGGAATTTATTCATTGTTTTTGGTTTAGGGAGTCAGGGAAGGTACCTGTATTTTTGTTTGTGTTTTTTTTTTGTAGGTAATCTAAGCTACTAAATATAAACATCGTTTAGTTTATTATTTTGGCCTGAGTCCACCAATTTATAACAGAACCCTGAACTGTTTTCTTGCTGTACGGCCGACACTAGACTGGGACGTAACGCCATATTTAAGTGACCACTTTGATTTTCAAGCACAAGAAAGACAACAGCTTTATTATGCAAAGGTGTTCCTTCAGTTAAAAACAACTAGTTTGAGATTTATATCTGCTCATCTTTTTTGAACTACGCTAGAATTCCTCATCCCACCCCCACTGTAAAAAAACAACAACAAAAAAAGTAACTCGGTAACTTTGACTCTGAGTAAATTTTTCATGACCTACTTTTTACTTGAGTAGATTTTTATAATGGTAACTTTACTTGTAAAATTTCACTGAAGTAACAGTACTTTTACTTGAGTACAAAATTTTAGTACTCATTTCACCTCTTCCCATGATGTAACTATTTTACGAAAGGAATAGTAGTTTAAAACAGAGATGATTTTTGGTGTTATGTGAATAGTAACGGAAGCATAGCCAGAGAAATCGTTCAATGATAAAAACCTGAATGTTGTGTCATTTAATTTTTAGATGATAATGCCATGGAATCCCAACACTCCCACGTCCCCCCCATCCCCATATACAGTGCAACTAACGAATTATATTGCGAAAAGGTTTATTTTCTTTCATGATTTAATTAAATTAGTGGAATTCGAATATATTTTCCATTCATAAAATGAAATATTTCAATCTTTACTTGTTTTCATTTTGATGATTATGTCTGGCTCTGAGGATATGGAATGCCACTTCGCTGTGATGGAAAGAGCCTGCAGGAGGTGAGCATTATCAGTTAGATCTGGTGGGGCTTACAGTATGTCTATGCAAAGCCTTGGCTCTGGATCCCTACTCCTGGGTAGGGGTTGGACTTTTTCTTCTTTGGAGTTGCCCAGGGTGTGAGATTCCAGGCAGGTGTGGGGATACATCACAAGCCCCCAGCTAAGTGCCACTTTAAATAAAAATAAAAAAAAACATTGAAATTTAACCAAGTGGACAAGAGGACCACCTCTCTATGCCTGAGAGTCATGTGGGGGGAAAGTATTAATGTTGTTCGTGCCTATGAACCAAATGGCAGTTCATAGTATTCTGCCTTCTTGGAGACCCTGAATAGGGTCCTGCACTGGGTCCCAGTAGGAGAATTCATAGTGCTGCTGCAGGACTTCAATTCACATGTGGGCAATGATGGAAATATTTGGCGGGCATGATCGGGAGAAACAGCTTTCCAGGTCTATACCCGTGAGGTGTTTTATTATTGGATTTCTGTTCTAGTCATGGATTGTCCATAACGGTGCTCATAAATGTACTTGGTACCAGAGCACCCTAGGACTTTTGGTTTGCACCAAGTTGCTTCTGGAGAACCATCTGGCACCTCAGGAGTGGAAAACAGGGAACCTCCAAGCTGTGTACAGCAGGGATTGGGCACTGTTGAGCTTGACTGAGGAGGTAATTGGGCAGTGAAAGGATCACTTTGAGGATTTTCTGAACTGAACTAATCCACTCTCTACTGAAGAAGCAGAGTTGAAGGACGACGGGGGGTTAACTTTGATTCCCTTGGATTGTTGGAGAAAAACATGAAGGAAACACCAAGTTTAATTTATTTACTGGTGCTCAATGAAACAGCCTTTAATGAATGCAAGTACTCATGGGTATATTCTGGAACTTTACTGTGGTTGCGGTGGCGCCTTGGATATTTACACAGATCCACCAGGCATAGCAGAATTCAGGTAGAGTCCTCAGAGTTGCGACATGAAATGAAAAAAGCCTGAGCAACTGAGCTTTCAAAAACACACCTTGAAGATTCAGAGTCTACATGGAAAAAGATGTTTTAAGTGAGACTAAAATGTAAATATCCAGTACAGCTCACCATCCAAATAACACAATTCCTTTGGTAAGGCACGGAGGTTGTAATATCCTGTTATGGAGGTGGTAATATTAAGGTTCGGGAGTCAACAGAAAGAGTGGCATGTAGCTCCCACCTGCCACCATCAAAGAGGACTGGGTGTGGTTGACTGACCACTACTACAAACATGCTGTTGAAGAGCCTACAAGAGCTGCACAAGCCAACTTCATCACATCGTTTGCCAGCCTTGCTCCTGCATGCCAACCATCACACTTTTCCTTCCCTACTTCCCTTTCTGCCTCCTTAAGTCCCCATTTTCTCTTATTTTCCTAAAAATATACCCATGTATCTGTCATTATTCTGTGTCTGTGTCAATTAGTACATCAGTCCAAAAATAAAGTCCAAAAGACTATCAAATCAGAAATCTTTTTTGGGTTCGCCATCAGCCCAGTAGTGCCACCTGCTGCTGAGCGCTGGATTCCAGGAGGTGGAAGAAAAGTTGCTAAATTGGGATCCGCACTCTGTGTTAGCTACGAGCATTCTCCACCAGGGTAAAGCATTTAGAGGGGCAGGCCAGAACACATACAAAGGGAGCACCAGGAATAGGAAAGAATTATTTTTAGAGAACACAAAGGAAAATTAGCAGTTTAGGGGAAGAGCACTACTTTGTTGGCCCAACATTGGCAAAATTTTGGTAACCTTTGTCAGTGCTCCAACATCGGGCCAACGGCAATGTATACGTTGGCATCAGTGGTTGGCCCTATATCAATTTGTTTGTTGGCCCATTGTTGGCCTATTGGTGGGGCCAAAGTTGGTTCTGTTCCACCAAGTGCTGGTTAGAGTATCATGTAGCATGCATACGCTTCTTGGTTTGGCCCTGAGCACCACGTGATTACAGCTGAGCCAATGATTTATCTTTCTCTTACGTTTAGGAATTGTGGGTAATCGTCTCCCCCGGTCTTAGTGTGCTTATCTAAGGGTATAATCAACATCCGTGAACGTGTGTACTGTTTACTATAAAACTGGACTTCAAGCATCTTGCGGGGTGTGTGCCTGTCCATTCTTCCTCCAGACTCTGGGTCCTTGGTTTCCAAATGAGTTGCAAAAGTTAATCTCATCAGAAAAGAGGACTTTGGACCACTGAGCAACAGACCAGTTCTTTTTTTCTTTAGCCCAGGTAAGACACTTCTGACGTTGTTTGTTGTTCAGGAGCGGCTTGACAAGAGGAATATGACATATGAAGATCATGTCCAGGATTCGTCTGGTGGCTCTTGATGCTCTGACTCCAGCCTCAGTCCACTCCAAGTCCCTTTCCAGGCTGCGGTCATCCCTGCTGCTTGTGCACCTTTTCTAGTATACCATTATAACTTTCTATTAAATTAACTTTCTATTAATGTGCTTTGATACAGCACTTTGGGAACATCCACCTTCTTTTGCAATTACCTTTTGAGGCTTTCTCTCCTTATGGAGGATGTGAGTGATGGTTTTCTGCACAACTGTCAGGTCAGCAGTCTTTCCCATGATTGTGCTTCCTACTGAACCAGACTGAGAGACCATTTAAAGGCCCAGGAGCCCTTTGCAAATGTTAAATGAACACTGTCAAACAGGTCACTAGATGGCGCTTATCGCTAGGGAGGAACCTAAAGCTAAAGTTTCATGCCTCTTTGCTGCAAACTACAGTTGGGTTAATATTCCTCCAAATGAGATGTAAATACCCTTGAGTAAGACATGTGTGTTGAGAATCTGTGGTGGTAACGATGAAAGCATGCAGTTAATAGTTTTGCCGTAATGTGGTGAGAAAGTTGTCTAGCTCTTCACTGTTACGTCCCGTAGTATTTTGTGGGATGTCTTGTCTGTTGGCTCCCGTATTTTTCAGGTCCTGGGATTGGACATCGTCCCTGCCAATCACCGTTCCCAGCGCAACAGCGAATCCCGTGGGAACCAATGAGGCGGCCCCAGTCGAGTATAAGAACCCGGAAGTGACGCAGCCAGTGGCGGCTTCTTTCTTTCATTCATGCTTATTGTTACGGCAATTCGGGTATTGTTACTTCCGGTGTTTCAAACGTTGTGGCGGCGATTTGTTACGCTAAAACACTAGCTGTGTGTGTTTTTGTTCGTCTACGCCCAGCGTGAGTTCGTGGACGTATCTCCAATTCGCGGTGTGGAGTCAAGGTTAGTAGGCCCTAGGGTGTACATAAACAGCACGTAGAAGATAGCGCTGTTTAGGCACACTAGTTAGGAGCGAGAGCTATTTGTTGTATTTATGTTTTGGTTAGCCAGTGTAGTCAGCGGGCATTTTACGCCCTAGTTTTGTTTTCGTTTTGTTTGTTAGGTAAGACTGACTGCCGCGCTTTAGTTAGAAGGTGTTTTGTTTTATTTATTTCTTTGCTTTAAGCTCTGCTCGTGGCTCCCACTGTCGAATTTGTCATTCCATCTGTTATATATATTGTAAATATCATTTATGTCTGTTTGTACTTTTGGTCTCCACTGTAATTACGGAGCAATTGGGTGTGTGTGTTTGTGCTTCATTCACTAAAGTTTATTGAAGCTCATTGCCAGTCTTGAGTCTGCCTCGTTTTTTTTTTTGTAATTAGTGACGGTGTTATTTATATTTCTTTTTTTTAAATTATTTTTCTTATGTCAGTTTCCTATCCCCCCTAGACACCTAGAGCTAACCTACCATCTGCTTAGGAAACCGTAACATTCACTATTGTGTTAGGCTAATCCACCTGTTGCCAGTGAATACAGTAGTATACGGAGCCATAGCGAGGTTAGAACCAGAGGGATTGTTGCCATAGGAAGTGCCAGAACCAATAAAGGGTTAATATGCAGTACATATTGTTTTGCTTTAGTGCGATGCATTTTTGTATGTTTTTGAGGTTGTCGAATATATGTACTAAGGTAATGGGCATGTGAAACATATCATTTAACAATTTTGCTAGGTTATTTACTGTTTGAATTACTGTCTTGACTTTGTTGAATATAGAGAAAAATGTGTGCTGTAATACTGAACTGAGTTGAGCCAAATGTAGAAAATGTTTGTTTTTCTCATCATTTTGCTGGATGAAAAGGAATATTTTGAAGTAAAACTATGTACAATGCTCAGATTATCGATGTATTTACACAGACTAGAGTCACAGTTCACCAAAGATGCTGTAATGTTGATGATGGAGATGATGATAAAGAACAGCTGAGCTACAGAGATCAAGCTGGTGGTGAAATGATGATGAGGAAGATGCAGAGCCACCTGATATAAAATAAAATGAAATAAAAAAGTCTGAGGCAAAGGGTACTTTTTGTATGAATTTATTCTTATCCATCTTGCAGAGAGAAAAAAGTGGTTGTACTAGTTGTTTATTTTGTAGTTCATCATCATAATGATTACATATATTTTCTTAGTTTGTAATAATTTTATCACAAATATAATTAATAAATACCTTTCTGGAGATATAAATGTGTTTTCTTATTATTGGTGATGATCAAAAGAGTCTAATTTAATTTCCAATTTCCAACTTTGCCATTATCAACCTATCTTTGGCCCCACCAGTGATCCAATGTTTGCCCAACAGACAAAATGACATTTGGCCAACGTTGGCCCTTCAGCAGTGTGCTATCTGGGTCTAATTAATATTCTCATTTCCAACCAGGCTATTACCTACTGAACCGACATTTTGCCAACCTATCTTCGGCCCAACCAATGAGCCAACGTGGGGCCAATGGACAAAATTACTTTGGGCCAATGACTGATGCCAACATTGGCCCAGCGTATATACACTGCCAGTGGTCGACTATCGGCCCTTCAGCAGTGTGCCATCTGGGATTTAAGACATCAGGAAGGTAGCTTGGAGACCACCACAGGTCGCAACAGCCAGTCTTGGGTCTTCAATGTTGTTGAGCATCCAGTCCGGCACTGGTTTGTTCCTTTTTAGGGTGCTGTTAACACCAGGATGTTAGGTGCTATTCTGATTCCAGCCACAGTGAGTTGCAGCGCCCGGCCTCTTCTGTGCATGAGGTAGAGCTGACCGTGGCGCTCAATACATGCTGTGGTTTTCTCTGCTTCGTTGAGTGGGAGGGTGGCAGAAAGCAGGAGGCACTGACTCTAGGCCCACTGTTACAGTCATTAGTCTGTTGATGATAAATTATGAATGAATTGTGATTAAACACATTCTGACAAAGTGAGACACATCATCAAGGTAATTGACATGTCTCAGTTTGGAAAGGCCATTTCAATTATTTTGTGACTCCAGTCATCCACGATGAGAGCCAGTATCCCCAAACAACAATGACTTACCCAGGACCCAGAACAACATCTAAAGCACTGCAGGCCTCATATGCCTCAGTTAAGGTCAGTGTTTAACCATTAAAAAAGACTGGAGGCAAAAATGGCATCCATGGGAGAGTGCCCAAGGAAAAAGCCATTGTTGACTCCTCAAGACTTTTGGGTAAATATTAGGGTTTTGGAGTTGCCTAGTCAGAACTTGGACATAAATCCGATTGAGGTGGTGCGGCATGACCTTAAACATGCCATTCATGCTTAAAAACCCTCCAATGTGGCTGAATTAAAACCATTCTAAAAAAAATCAATGGACCAAAATTCTTCCACAGCGATGTGAAAGGCTCATTGGCAGTTATAGCAAATTCTTGATTGCAGTTGTTGCCACCAAAGGCACAACCAGTTTTAGAAGCAATTGCTTTTCCATATAGGGCTAAGCAGTTTTAGACAGCTTTTTTTTTTCCTTAATAGAGGAAATTATCATTTAAAAACAGCATTTTGCATCAGGTTATCTCTGTGTAAGATTCAAATTTGTTTGATGATCTGAATTTGAGCACTGTAAGCTAAGAAAAAAAAACAATTCTGCATAATAGTCAGCAGGTGGCAATATTACCACTTCAAATACCCCACTCCACTCTGGTGATGCAACGCAATGCCAGCCAGAGATCTAGTGAAGTGCAAAGTACGTATATTTGTGGTGCAATATGGAGGAGTGTCCATATTTACTTAGTTGTTTTTCCACCTCTGGCGCCTGGAAATAATAGTCATGTATGCGAAAAAGTTGTTGGATAAAGACTCCTTTAGGTATGAGATCAGTCATCCTCCTAAAGGGAAAAAAAAACACTACACACTTTTAGCACTGACTTGTCAAATAAGCCACAATCCACCCAGTCAGTTCGTTGTGGTTTGAGTGGAACAAAGTGTTTGTCAAAATTAATTCTTCCTGATCTCTTTAGAAGAACATTATAGAAAGAGTTGCGCGTTATTATTATTATTCTATTTTCATCATCAAGGTATCGACATGTTATGGTTTTTGTTAGATAGTTTGAAATAAAGTTCATAGTTTAACAACAGCTGTTTAGTCTCAGCTTGAATCAACACCAGGTTTGAACTAATACCTGTATATTCCAATAATGATGCCTGTCTTTGTTCAGACATCAGTTCATATTTCTGTTTGTGAGAAAAACTGAGGTTTGGTTGAAGACAAATAAACTACAGAACTGCTTTTTTAAATTATTATTATTATTATTATTATTATTATTATTAGTTTTTGTAACCTTGAGCTCATAAATAAAATCTGCCTCATCATTAATCCAATTCAATTCAATTTATTTTGTATAGCGCCTTTAACAATTTTCATCGTCGCAAAGCAGCTTTGCACAATCAAAAGAATTATTTAAGTTGGTATGAAATGTGACTGTGCATGAATCCAAAAAAATGGTCAGATCGTCCCCGATGAACTAGCCGATGGCGACAGTGGCAAGGAAAAACTCCCCGAGATGGCAGTAGAAAGAAACCTTGAGAGGAACGACATCCTCATCTGGGTGAAGCAGGAACTGATCTGCATTCATACCGTGTTGGGTGGCAGCAGTTCAGGATGATAGGTGTTAATTGATGTTACTGATGTAATGTTTTTAAAAGCATGTTATAGTGTAGGAAATGCATTCAGCATTTGTAAACAGTCCTAAGCACCTTTACTGGTAACACATTTGCAAGACGGTATTATAGAAGAATGTGTGTACTGTATTGTATAATAAAAGTATATATTTATTTACCACAAAGTGTACTTTTTAGCATTTGGAATTGGACAGAAGTATAACAGCATGCTACTGCTGCAGTAAAAATATATCCATAATATATTACTGGTGTATTTGTAACAGTAAAAAAAAAAAAAAAAAAAAAATGCCGTGATGTACTTATAATACTTTGCAGATCTCCTTCAATTTGTACTGAATATACTTTAGTGTATAATGTACTAAATATCCTTAAAGTCAAAGTTAAAATTCTGCTTTTAATCTTCTTAGCATACTTAGTTTTTTTACTTGGGAAGCAACGATTTTTTATTACACTTCTGCCCTGCCCCATCCATCCACACCCCCCCCGCCCCCCACCCCCCACCCCATAACCGGACAAAAGCAGCATACGTGTCAGAGTCAAATCCATTGCGTTCATGCACATTTTTGTGATGCCAGTAGTAAATCTGCCCGAGGAAGGTGAAGACAGACCCTTTGCTCTATTGTGCTCTTAAGCCTTCTGGGTTGAAGAAGATGACACCTGGATCACCTCAATCATGCTCCCTTCACTCTTTCTTCAAGACCTGACTGACAGCTTTTCTTTCTTTTCTTGGAATGTTCGTAATAAACCAGCATTCGGTGTAACAGTTTCACTTCGTAACAGTACGTCTCTTTACTCTGGGGCAGGTTTAATCGGTTCTCATCTGGACGTTGAGTCATGTTAACTGGACTTCTTGTTCGGTGACTCAACGTTCAGATAACCTCAGTCGTTCAGTTTTTAGTCATCTTTAGACACTGATTTGGACAACATAACTTTTGAGCAGAACACGTATGTGTGATGGTTTATGATATTCCGTTTTTTATTTATTTATTTATTTTTTTTCAAGAACAAGGAGAGCAGCTCAGACAAGCTGTATTTGAGCTGACACACAAGGATTATCTGTAAATAGTGTGTGACTGCTCAGCTACATTCTTCTCCCTAGAAAAGAGCGTGCATGAATGGGTTTGATTGATGTATTATTCCGCAGTGTTATTTTTAAGGTATTAAAGTATTCGAATGTTTTTTTAAATCTCTTTTTTCTTTCCAATGATGCATGAAGTCGAGATAAATTCAACAAAATTAAGTGATTGACGGTTGTGGTTGTAGAAACACAAAAGAATTTAAAAACTAC